>JACEFZ010000952.1:0-66588 GCA_014155875.1 Cepaea nemoralis
AGCCATATCACACCCATAACACAACCATACCACACCCATAATATAGCCATACCACACCCATAATATAGCAATACCACACCACGCCATAGCCATACCACACCCATAATATAGCCATTCCACACCCATACCATAGCCATACCACACCCATAATATAGCCATACCACACCCATAACATAGTCATACCAAACCCATAACACAGCCATACCACACCCATACCATAGACATACGACACCAATAACATAGCCATACACCACACATAACATATAGTTACACCACACTCATACCACATAGTTACATCAGAACCATAGCTCATTGTTACACCACACCCATAACGCAATGTTACACTATACCCATAACACATTGTTACACCACACACATAACACATAGCAACAACACACCCATACCACATAGGAACAACTCACCCATAACACATTGTTACACCACACACATAACACATAGTAACAACACACCCATACCACATAGGAACAATTCACCCATAACACATTGTTACACCACACACATAACACATAGCAACAACACACCCATACCACATAGGAACAACTCACCCATAACACATTGTTACACCACACCCATAACGCAATGTTACACTATACCCATAACACATTGTTACACCACACCCATAAAACACAGAAACAACACGCATATAACACATAGCAACAACACACCCATACCACATAGGAACAACTCACCCATAACACATTGTTTCACCACACCCATACCACATAGCAACAACACACCCATACCACATAGCAACAACACACCCATACCACATAGGAACAACTCACCCATAACACATTGTTTCACCACACCCATACCACATAGCATCAACACACCCATAACACATAGCAACAACACACCCATAACACATAGTTTAGTTTATTAATAACTACAGTTGAGTAACCTAGAATTGATTGTTGACCTGGGCGTAAGTGTTCATCGTAGACAAATTGTTCATCACCACTTTTGGCTAGAGCTTGGAGAAGTTGAAAGAGTGGCTAGAGCGTCGTATTGTTTTCATCGGCCGGTACATTGCCGCTTAAGTTCCCATATATCGAGCTACTGTCTGGGGTGGAGTGTCTTAAGGGTGGTAAATCCACATGTACGCTACCTCGAGATTCTGGAGCCGAGGTCCGTGTGCCGGGATAGTTCGAGTAAAAGCTCTCCTCAGGGTCTGGCTTAGGGGTTCTTGGGGAGGCATGTTGTAGGTATGCGCCTAGCGCCGGCTAGAGAGCTTCTGGTGGTTATTTAAGGGGAAACTTCTGGCAGATGTAGTGTTGTGGTGACTAAATGTCGTCACATAATTGTTCAACAGTAATTGAGGAGACCCAGGAGCTCGTGGGGAGTCTAGCAGCTCGTCCGTGAATGTGTGGTGGTTTTAACTACTTGTTTCAGGCAGGATGGCAAACGTCTGGACGCAACTGACCGACCAAAGAAGTAGGAGGTGGGCGTTCTATGAAAACTCTGGAATTTTGGTGACGACGAGTCCCCTTGGAAAGAATCACATCTTCTTGGTTTACAGATCTTCTAGCACTTAATAAGAATTTGCTGGTGAGAATTGTGCAGCACCGTAGCTTCGGTCCCCATGTATAATTGATCCACAGACGTCACGCTTTGTGACTCAGTAAACTACTGGTGTGTAGACAATCTTTGTCTATGCGAAACAGCTGTTGATAGCGACTGATCACTTAAGCCGATATGCGATTGTGACCATGGGAATGCTTGACTTGAGAACTGTAGCTCGCGATAACTACCTGGGAATCTCAGTTTTACTTACTAGGCAACATTACCTTTTGAGCTGAGCTGTGATACAGCACTCCACGACAGAACTGGCGCCACAACAGAAATACGTTGCTCTGTTGAATCCGTTGAGACATTCCACAGTGGGAGCAAAACAAACTAAAAGAAAATACACATTTCTCCTAACGGGCGGAAAGAAGGAACACCATCGCCTGATTGCGAGGGACATTGCTAATATTGAAAACTAGCCCCCCATGAGGGACACTGCTAATATTGAAAACTAACCCCACGCAAACATCAGTCTAGTGTACTACTCGGTACTCACATGTGCAAAGACAACGCCGATGTTTAAATCGAGGGAACGACAAACACAATATTAATCTGCCCATTCTTATTGTTCACGGGGTGACATTAACTATGTTTTCCATGCTTCTACTAACTGGGTAAAGCGCTATCTGTATCGTGGTAAATATTGCTAGTGCCATGTTATATCTACGCCATGTGTTAGTGTTGCTGAGGTAGTAAAGTTCAATCTTAAAAACAGCTGTCGTTAACATGTATATTGATTGATTGATTTATTTAAGAATCGACATCACAGCATTCGGGACATTCCCATAAGCGCTCCGTCCCCATCCTCAGCAGCCAGCGAAGAGTTCCAACACTAATAGTTCCAGTAGCAATCTGATTATATGTCCGTCTCGCCTTTCCTCTGAGCGTCGATCGTCGGCCAGATCCCGTCGTCACACCTCGCTGCCTCATTCTTACCAGACTATGGTGATCCATTTGATCTTCCGAGGTATACACGTGCTCCCACAAGGCCGCAACGACGTCTGTATTGTCATGCATCAATACTCCACCAAGTTTTGCCGACCCAGCGAATCTTTCCACCTGTTCATTCCCCAGCACACCGGCATGCCCCGGAGAAAAGATCCAGGTGATGCTTGCTACCCGTGACCTCCGAAGCGAAGCAGGCCACTCTGCACGAAGCTTGCCTGTTCTTACCCTCAACAGCATGCTTTCTGAGTCAGTTACAGTCACAATATGTGTATGTGTCGTGTTCTCTATCCAGCGGAAAGCTGCACTGACTGCCTTCACCTTCATTCTTAACCTAGATGTTGTGTCATCATACGCCAGGCTCTCCTGCTCCTAACGCCGACCATTAGCTTTTGCCAAGAACCCCCAAGGCACTTCTCCTACCTCTCAACACCGACCCATCCGTGTAGATAATCACATCACCCGGGCGAGAATTATCCTGAATTAGTTGCTGAATTTCCACTTCCGTGGCCCCTACTGGCCACTCCCTGCTCTCCCGGCTCAATGTGATTATAACTCTGCACAAGTCTGACTGCTCGGCTGGCACTCTGACCCACTCCTTTCCTCGCCTGATGTTCTCCTAGGGGCACACCTGTCTGATTGTATCCTCCGCCTGAGCCATCCATGATTTGCCTCTAATCAGTCTGTGACCCTTAACTACGTCCAGGCTTCATGCAACCGGTGATCTGTGTCTGCAGCTACTCTGAGGTATGCCTTCGCCTGTATCACCTTGTGCCTACCAGCAACAGTAGGCAGACCAAGGATGTAACGCATACACACTACTGGAGTGTCTCTGGTGCATCCCAGAATGACCCGCAATGCTTCGTTCTGTATGCGCTCTAATTTCACCAGCTGACTCTTTGAGACAGTGAGCAGTCCTAGTCCATAATCAATCACTGAGAGGATCAAGTGCTGGTATAGTGTGAAGAGCATTCTCTGCTCTGTGTCTTAACATGTATATATGGTTAACATGCATTGAAGCAGAAACAAAACTACATTCTACAATTGAAACATCACTCACACAAAGGACCTTTTTCTTCATATAGTCCATGTCGTGTCTCCTTGGTCATCATGTCTGTCCACAGCTTTCTGTCTCGTGTGCTGCCAATCATTTATGATACCGACTGATATCAGCGTGTCCAGCACTTTCTGTCTTGGTGTTTCCCTGCTTTTCTTTTCCTCCAACATTCTCTCTGTGAAGGCATAGTCGAGCTTTAATCTTTTCAAGATGTGCCCAAAAAATGTACTCTGTCTTCTTGCGATGCGAGTATCCAGTTCTCCTTATGAGTTAACTTCTGTCAATAAATGTTCATTACACGACACCTCCTGTAGCTTCTACATAATTCCTCATTAGCCTTCTAAACGTCCATGATTAGCGTCCATACACATGCCTCAATTATTCAGAATTAGTTCATTATTCAGAGTTTTTGTTGCCGAAGATTAATGGTAGCCGGTCAGTTAATTAAAACTTTCAACCGTTGAGGTATATGAGACCTCGAAGTAAAACAATCATAAAGAGGAATTGCATAAGCAATCATAAAGAGGAATTGCATGCACGCAACACCACATGCCGATCTCCCTGGTCTGGTGGTTACACGACTTTCTCCGTAATCTCGTATACTCTCGTAATAACGTGACGTTGCGCGAGAATAGGTAGCGGTTCTCTCCGCGTCGATAACTTACGGGGTATGTGAGCCGGTTGCTTAGAAAGCAATGGCAAACTACTGAGCAAGTAATCTTGCCAAGAAATCAACAATCGGCTGAAAGTGCTGATGTTGACAGCGATGTCCTGTAAAGGATTTGCGAACAAAGAAAAAAGAACAACATATATGTTTAGACAGCTAAATCAATGAAAGACTAGTTCCACAGACAGTAGCATGTGCATATTTGCAGTAATAATATATACTATATCTGTCAGATAGTTTCCTTCAAACAGCATCCCTTTGTGGTTAGAGAAATGTGAACTATTGTTTAAGAGAAGTATATGTGATCATACAAGCAACTATTACAGGAACGACTGTATGTACTTTTAATGTACACAAGACTCAATTTGCAAATTACTGACAACAAAGAGATTAATAGTATAGCATGTTTGTCTGACATGGACTATGATGTTGCTTTGATATATCATGTATTAATTAAACACAATGTATTATTAACAAACAAGACTGAACGTAAGATTTACGCCCTTTAATGAACTTAACATTTTGTGGATATTAATGCTTATATGCAGCATTGCTTTCCTTGTTGACGCTTCTGTTATTTGTGTTTAAATCCCTTGCTTATTTAAATGCACCTGCACACGATTATACGCCAGTAATATTTTCACAGGTGCCGTGGTGAGGTAGTTGCTAGATGCTCGCCTTCTGGCGCGGTGGTCAATCTCATGTGAGAGGATTCGAATTTGTAGAACTGACTTTGGCTCCCAGGTCGACCCAGTAGAGACGCGTGTAGCCAACTGGCCACTGGAGCTATAATTAGCCATACTCTTCCACGTGTTCACAGGGTAAAGGGGCAAACATCGGCATGTTCTGAAGGCTGTGACGTCAGTGGAGGATGGCACATTATGACAATGTTTGTGAAAATATGTCGCGCAGTTAAGTTGTTGGAATCACCATTACGCTATCTTGATAGGACCCCGCCTGCCACACTGTTGATCCTGGGTTCAGATCCACTATGGGAGGGTATATTCATCACCACATAACTTCAGGATCAATCCAGCCTCATATAATAGATACAAGAACAACAGGCGCCCTTTACCCTTTTATCTTTCTAATAAAGTACATCTACAAATTTATCTTTCTAACAAAGCATGTTTACATTGTGTGTCTTTCTAATGATGCATATTTACCCTTTATCTTGCCATACATGTTTAAGCTAATATGTTTACCCTTTTTAACTCTCTAATAATGCACATTGACATATTTACCTTTATAATAATGCATATTTGTATGTTTACGTTCTCCTAAGGCATTTCGGCATTCTAATCACGTATCTTATATTTAAAACAATGCACATTTACCTTGTCACATTTGTAATAAGAAATCTCAACATTATAATAACTTGTATTTAGTGTTTCTAATATCTAATAGGGTATGTATACCTTTTGTAATAAAGTAGCCTTGTGGAGCTGCGGTAAAATTTATCACTAAAAGAAACATTCAGAGTAGTGAGACCCCACTAACTTGTGTGGCCACCTTCCTCATCGATTTGAGTATATACAGAACTGTGCTGCCAAACATCATGACATGTTCGGTTGTACTTATGCGTTTGAACAAGTGTTCTATTTTATGAAAGCAACAGACACCGGGGCTGCGTGGTCTCGAGGTATGGTGTCGCCTCAAGTGCTGGAAGTCCCGGGTTCAAGCCCCGGTGATGGCGGGATTTTTTTCTCTTGGACTTCTAGTAATAAATTTCCCCTGGTCTCTGGGTAGTGAGATCGGACGCAAGTGTGTATTGTTGCGCACGTAAAAAAATCTCTTGGCAGTTGGAAATCGAAAAAGAGTAGCGTAATGGCAATATTTAAAGTTAAAAATCTACCCAAAGTATTTCAGGATCCTGGGCGGTGCTACGGAGTTCGTGCACTGAGCTGAGTTTTTCCAGACTCAGGTTTGAGTTAGGAGGAGAACGGTGCACATTGCACCCGTGTGCCGTGATGTTAATCCATCAACTAAAACTTTAAAAAAAAAAAAAAAAAAAGACACGGCTGGAAGTTTCAAGCTGATGGACGAACATGTGTCACGGGTAATTAAAGTATTGTACCACACACACACACACATACACACATTTAATCGTGACAAAGTTTGTCAGACAAACTGTGTTTCGGAAAGGAGATGGAAAGTATCAGTTCATTCTATTATAGATTAAGCTAACTGCTTAAAATCAAAATGATGAAACAATTGTATGGTATATTATGTGTATATTATTACTGCATATGTATTTCATAACACACATAGTACATTAAAGGGCATTCTGTGTAGTGTTTTTTTTTTTTTCTTTTTTTTTTTTTAATTCGTCGGAGTACATGACCGGTCACTCAG
The DNA here is from genome assembly GCA_014155875.1 of Cepaea nemoralis. Taxonomy (NCBI): domain Eukaryota; kingdom Metazoa; phylum Mollusca; class Gastropoda; order Stylommatophora; family Helicidae; genus Cepaea; species Cepaea nemoralis. Next base: position 6,612 of record JACEFZ010000952.1, read on the forward strand.
GCCGAAGGGTTACACGACTTTCTCAGTAATCCCGTTTATCCACGCAGGGTCTCGCAGTGCGCGAGAATTGGAAGCGGTTCTACCAGCGCTGGTGACTTGCAGGATACTGAGCCGGCCGCTCAGAAAGCAATGGCAAACTACTGAGCGTAATCTTGCCAAGAAATCAACAATCAGCTGAAAATGCTGATGTTGACAGCGATGTCCTGTAAAGGATACCCAAAACAACAACAACAACAACGGAGTACCTGCGACCTTGTAGTTAAATATGAATCTATGTGGTTGGTGTTTTTATATCTGCATGGAGATGTGGACGGAGCTGCCTGTGATAGTTAAAGTGAGGATTGGGTGCGGTTAGTTAATTTAAGACCTCTACCTGCATGGCAAATAACAGACGAAACGTCTGTAACCGTGATCTTTATTATCTCAAGGCACATTCATTTGTGCCAGCTAAAAATTATAAGAATATATCTAGCCTTTATGAATATGAAGAAATCTTCAATATAATTGAAATACTGCAAGTTCATTTAATAAATCTTATTGTTAGATTAAATCTATCAAATGAAATTTCCTATTCACAGATCTACCTAACTAATCACAATCGAAACTTCAATTAGTTGCTTAACCCTTAAAAATATGTAGACCTTTGTAAACGTCATTAACTCTGAAAATAAATAACAAAAATCTTTCTCTCAGTCGCTCTAAGATTGTATACACCTATACCACTGTGTCTGCTCTCCCTTATTGCGACACGTCGATTTTGTTTATTTCCCTGATTAATGTATTTACCTCTCTTTGACGTCGTTGGAGTTGATCTGGTCGTTCTTCGGACATGACGTTCTAAACATCTGAAAAGAAGGTAGATTGTCATTGCTTTCCTTTTTGGTAGTGACCATACTGTTGATGACAAAAGCAATTGTCTGTATAATGAGATACGTTGCTCGTGGATGTGACATTTGAGACAACAATCAACAACAAGCTGTCGGCGATTCCCCAACTCCATGCTTTACCTGCTCACGTGATTTCAGGTTACCCCTACTCGAGGACTCAACTGAAATTAGTCACGCTTGACACGGGATACAGGGAGCAGAATCCTGTTCCTGTCAATGTAGAGGTGAACTGACTAATCATTACAATTGAAGATATTTTGTGATGCTTATCTGTACAGTTAGATCTGATATACAGCAGCAGAGTAGTTGGTGGCATTCAAAGCACGTTCAGCCGCCCAAACATTTCAAGTGGCCAGTGGTGTCCCCTCTATTACCACGAACAGCATGACGGATCTGAAAACATATTGGCATGTACGGAAGGTAAAGATAATACCCCACATGATAACTAACCAACTGGTTGCGAAGATAACACACGGAGATGGTTCCACATATAGCTAAACAGCTCGCAGCACCGACACTCAGCATGCACACAACTCCACATCAGCTCGGAGAGACCAGGTACTGATGGAATTGTCCCAACTGCAGTGGCGGTGAAGCTTCGTCAACAGCATAATTATTGTAGATATGATCTCATCTCTTCTTGTTCCTCTTGTATCTTGCGGTGTTTGCCTTATTGCATCTCTTGTCGGCCTCGCCTTATGATTTCCCATTTGATGATATTACACTTTCTAAATGCGGAGCGGCTGGCCGAGTGGCTAGAACGCTGGGGTCTCCTTCGGGAGACCCGGGTTCGAATCCTCGGTAAAGCGTGGCATTTTTTTTTCTGTCCGGGGCAAAACGAAAACTCTAACCGGCACAGTTCGCGGCTACTGATCTAGCCATTGGGCCCTAATTCGTCACGCTAAAGACACTCCCCACCCCCTGTCCTACACCGCAAGGTATTATATGCAGTAAATTACAGTTTATGAAACTTTCTAAGTACTTGAAGCCCTTTACATGTTTCAGGTTGTTTTTTTTTTTTTTAGATGAATCTTTGCTTTCCTTTTTATTGTCATCTGTGATTATAGTCATTGGCTCTGTTTTACTTATGCTGATTTTCATGTTATATTACTTCGCGCACTTTGTTTACAGTATTTATATGGCTTTGTAATTCTGCTTCTGATTTTGCTATTTGTGCTTGATCTTTTTGCAAATAGGAGCGCTTTAATGATATAATTGATTCTTCTGCTGTGTTTTTTTTTCTTCGCGCAGTTTTGTTACGGTTTATTTTGGGCTGGCTTCTTTACATATGATGTCTATATAGGATAAGAATATGGGGAGGAGGATGGACAGATACAACTTTGTTGTACTCCGGACCTTATGGTGAATGGATCTAGATGTTTGCCCATTGCTTGTGCTCGCTGGCTGTGAACTCCAGCTTGAAGCCCTGAATGTCGGATGAAGACATCATGTTGTCCAACATCAGTGTGATGTCATACCAGACCTGAGGTTTGCGTGAGTATCCGTTGTCCCATGCCTGGCTTATTGGTGTGCAGACTTTTGGTCCGTCGCCGTGCCGGCAGATACTCTCCGACTTCAGAAGAATCAGCGATCCTACTGACTTCATCCAGGACCCCCAAGGAACCTGCTGCCCAGGACGCTCGGCGAGGACGCTTTAATAGGTCTTGGCCAGTATTGAACCTGGCACTGGTTCCTTGAAAACACCTCTACGTCCCGGTTTTGAGTGTAATTCGTTTGTTCTTACCGTGCATTCACTGTTGTTATATAAGCTTCTGCATACGTTTGTTAGATGTTTACTCAGTCGATATCGTTTAAGAATATCCCATATTCTATTTCTGTTATCTAAATGTCCACATTTAAAAAAAAAATATATATAAATAGTATATGTCCACATTTCATTCATATATCCACGTGTTTACATCGTTATAAAATAAGACGAATACTGCTAACAAAACACATCCTTATCTTACACGTTAATGTATACTGTAACCGACGTTTTGTCTAATTTTACTTGCATATAGTTATATCCAGCAAATATACGTTAATATTCTGAGATCTATCCCAAGTAGTAGGGGAGCTGGTAACTAATTATATTTTTAGGTCCGCTCGTGGGTCCGGACCTATGAAAATCCTTATATGAAGAGAATGGGAACAACGGCATGACGTCACGAAAGCGGACATATGGAGATCTATTTGGGCTATTGTTAGGGGTTAGGGGTTAGGGTTAGGGGTAGGGGTTAGGGGTTGAGTTTAGGAGTTAGGGTTACGGTCGAGCTTAGGATTAGGGTTATTTTTATGGTTTGTATTTACTCTGTAAGCCCACCTCAGGGTATAATGCATCACCGTGTAGGGGTTTCTACCTCGTGGTAACCACTAGTCCGAGTATCGAGTTGTAGTAAACACAGACAAACGTTTTCACCCTTGTACCTACGCGCCACAAAATATAACATAGCTAAACATTCAGATACGATATACTCATAATTACAGCATCGGTTGTAAACAATCATAGAATTATGCATCACACAATTGTATAACAACTAACATAAAACATGCTAAAGCAAACCCGGCTGCTTCCTCGTGCGTGTTGGCTACCCCAGTCTGTGGGGCGCTGATTTAGTTCATTCTAATTTGTAACATGGACATTGCTTTGACCAAGCATATCTGACAACATCCACATGTCATGGGACATGCGCTGGTAAATACACCTTCTCATTACAGAATGTCATCGATGGGGACCTGTATTCATATGCCATTGCCTCTTAGTGTATGTGCTCAGTCTAACTTGTAAATTAGCAGTAAATTCAGATCATGATTGGTAGAAGCCATGTCAAGCTCATTGTCTCAGATGAACTCGAAACTGAAAACTCTACCACATGTCAGTATGTATATTATCGGAAAAACACTTGACGAAATCATAAAATGAAATATTAGCAATGAAGATAATTTAATTTAGGTCGTATCGGATCAAAACACTCCAAATGCAATTCAGCAACTTGCTAATTTGAAGCCATTTGAAGTGCATTCAATATATTTTGAGTTCAATGCGTCTGCAACTATGCATGATGTTATTTAAAAAGCACATTCATGTTTAAGGCATCTTAGTCCCAGTATGTGCCATTCGGCCCATATTCATCCATCAAGGCCTATCTGCTAGTGTTAGTGGTCAGAGATTCGTGGTCAGAGATTAGATGACCACATCTGCGCCCTGTCCAGATCAAGTGTTGTTAAATTTACCCATTGATCACTTTATTAAGCGCTCGCCAGGGACCAAAGCAACCCCATGAGGCTCTACGCCCCTGTGTCAATCGGATGACCACCTATGCAAGATCAAGATCAGATAATACACTTTGATCTTTTATTTTAAGGCCTCTTAGTCCCATTATGCGTCTGTCAGCCCATTGTGTGGTCCATCTAAAACCTTTTGCCATTGTTAGTGGTCAGAGATTTGACTTTGCAGTTTGGCTTCACATTGACCAGATAATGTGCAGACATTACACTTTGATCTTAGCCAAAACCCGATCTGCGATCCTTTGTTCTTAGAGATTTTATGGTTAAAATTCATATTTCGTACAAGGCAGTGTGAATTTACAGGAAAGGGTACGTTGCGTGCTTTACTTTACATTTGCGAATACAAAAAATGCATTCGTTTACACATATGCTAATATTATATGTATGACAAAGTGCAATAACCTACACATTACTTGATGGTGGTGTTGGTGATAATTGTCAGTTATTATCTGCTCTTATGTGTACTAACATCTTTCAATGGACATTCTTTTATACTCCAAGTAATCGCATGAACACTCATTTTTATTTCAACAAGTGTAAATGTATCACTGAATGAACCATACATTAAGCATCACAAGAAGCGCCCCATTTTACTAAGTAAATAGAAAACATATTTGTATGACCTTTGTTCGTGCGGTGTGCGTTCGAGAGAGAGAGAGAGAGAGAGAGAGAGAGAGAGAGAGAGAGAGAGAACGAGAGAGAGAGAGAGAGAGAGAGAGAGAGAGAGAGAGAGAGAGAGAGAGAGAGAGAGAGAGAGAGAGAGAGATAAAACCCAAAATGAAAAAAGGATGGTGAATGTAGCTGCATTTGGTCTTTTTTTTTTGGTTTAAATGTAGTACTCTATTGACCAGACTGCACTAAGTACTTACCTAAATCAATCAATCAATCAATCAATCAATCAAACATCCAATGAATGTACGCCTTGTATCTGCTGCTCTTTCTGGTAAAATGGTACATTAACATGGTAGCCTATTGTGCTATAATGTGTGGTTCAGAGTTCCAAGATCCCCACCAAGAAGAACTTATCTTGTGCAAAGGGCAGTTGCAATCAAGTTCACGATGCTGCTGCAGACCTACACTATATTCAAAACGGTATGCATCAAAACATCGCAGATCCCATGCGACTTTTTCTTTAATCCTCCACACAGTGGACAGCTATCAACAGCCCAAGTACGGGGCAAGACAAGAATGCGTTTTGCAACCAAATTACTGTAATAGGATGAACATTAAGCTGAAACACGTTAAATGTTTGGCGACTGAGGGTCATTGCAGCAGAACACTTCAAACGGCAGCATGTCTTTGCTAAGGTGGAAAAAACTGCAGCTAGTTAGTTAGTTAGTCGCAGTTCCAACTTCACAGCAACGGGTCGTCCTCATTATGCTCCGTTCCTGTGCCAGTGAATATCACACAAAATGCTCCCCACTGCCCTATGTAAAAAGTGGAAAAGACAGGAGTCTCGAAAAATAACAGCCCACACTGATACACTGTGCATAATACCGCCACCAGAATGTCAACACAATAGTCCCCCACAAAACACCCAGTTCATTTCTGATGGAATCAGCAGTCATTTTCCTATCTATATGTTTCCTAGATGTTCACCCACACAGTCCACGAAATACAGTTCATCATCGATGGCAGTGGCAGTCAACCAGAAGCCCAGCAGCCACGCATTTCTGCATAAGGCAAAAACCGGTCAACTCTGGGACATAGCCATATGCCATCGCTTCGAATATGCAGTCACGTTCTAAAAGACCTTGGCCAGATTCAAAAGCATTTCACACGAAACTCACAGCTCACAGTGTTGCGCCACGTTAAAGCAAGCATCAGCAACTGCTGTAATCCACATATGTATCAAAGATGGGCATTGATACGATATGTTTATTCGCGCTATTAATAATCTATACGACCATATTTTACATGATTTTGAGGCAAATGCATACGTGCCAGCCAAAAATAGTAAGAAAAGGGATCAAATCTGGCGTACATATAACTGATACTGCAATAGATATATTATGCCATAGGTAGACTGCAGTTTGTTTGAGCTTTTATCTACCCTGTGAGGTCACATACTGGAAAACTAAAATATCGTTATTAATCAAGTTTATGTTTACAGCTTTTGATCATAAGGGCATTATGTTTCTTTAGAAATTATGCTATACTTTCTTCAAACTAACTATATGCATTACACATCATTCATTTACACTCCGATACATTGCTTTTCTTGTCTCCCTTTTTGCATAAACACATATTTTTTATTTATTTTCCTTAAGACTATGATTCCCCATTATACAGTTTTTTTAAATTTGTATATATGGAACATTACAATGATCGAAACTAATTGCAATATTCTTAAAGCAATGAGGAAAGCGGATAGTACACAGACAACCAGTGGCGACTAGTGAACATTACTGCACATTATTTTAAGTATATACTTTGTACCTGTGTTTCCTGCTCCACAAATATGCTGCAGGGGTCGTGGTCGTTGCCAATGTTTCTCACGATATCTTCATTTTCAGATGACGATAAACGTGGGTTTTATGTTTCGCCATCTCATGCGATTACCAGAGTCATGGGTCAGCTTTGTGTTTTTATCACAAGACAATGCCATCCAGATATGTTCTGCTCTGCCTTCCCCTTGTTCAGTTTTTTTATTTTAAACTTGCCAATTGTAACCAAGTTCTTTAGTTTATTTCTTCTCGTAGAGTGTCCACAATTCTGGACTGCCAACGTGTACTTTCTCTAATTAGTTAACAGTTTTTTTATTTGTTTCTTATACGACTTGCTCATTGGATTGTCTGTCTTTCCATGATATTCCTTACATTTTCCTCAAAAACCAGATTTCTCCTACCATTAGATGTTTTTCGGCTTCTCTGATCACTGTCCTCATTTCAGAGCCATACACATGTAGATGCTATATGTAGCAATTCTTGCCAGATGTCACCAAGTTCTCTAAGTCATTTCTTCTCATAACATGTCCGAAAAATTGTTACTGTCTACGTCTAATGACTCTAATCAGTTTACGATCTTCATTTGTTTCTTGAAGGACTTGTTCACTTGTTTTCCGGTCTGTCCATGGTATTTTTTTCATTTTCTTCAGAAACACATTTCTACAGCCATCAGATGTATTTCAGCTTGACTGCTCACTGTCCACGCTTCACATCCATACACAAGTACAGGTTCTATGTAGCACTTCTACATACTTTTTCTCGTTTCAATTGATATCATTTTATTGGTCAGTATGTTTTTTATTTTGCAAAAGGCTACCTTCGCATTGGTAATTCTTGTTCTAATCTCTTCAAGGCATCTCCCATCATAGGTTATGACTGTTCCGAGATAACTGTACCGATTAACTTGCTTAAGAATATGCCCATTTCTGCGTATATCAGATTGTGGTATTTCCTTCTTTCCAGTGACGACCAAAATCTGTATCGTCTTACTACTCAATTCTAACCCTAGTTGCTCAGCTTTAGACCTACTTTCTGTAATTTTGGGATTGTTGTTTCTGCAGCCAAACTGAATGCATTCTTCAATATTTCCCATTGGTCATTCATTTCTTGAAATACGATCTCTAGTTCATGCAATATATTGAATCTGTTCTTTACTTCTATGTTAAAATTAACTTGTGCTTCCTTGTCATATTTTTAATGAACAGATCACAATGAATGTTTCCGTGTGTATACATGAAATTCTGTAACTTTACTTTCAATGTGCCTAAAACCAGTATTTGGTCAGAGTAACAGTCTGCATTTGGATTTATTTTCCGAACGTTAACGCATTTCGAAATCTTCTGCTGATCAGAATATAATCAATCTGGTGTTGACTCCTACTGTCAGGATACAGGTCCTTAATCTTCTTGGATGTTGCTTAAACCAGGTGTTTCCGACAATCAGTTTATGCCCTGTTTCGTTTTCTACTATTCTGTCTCCTCTCCCTTGTCTTTCTCCCAAACCATGTGTACCTACTCTGCATCCACCCCCTTGATTTCCTACATTCACATCTCCCATGATGGTGTTTATTTGTGAATTGTTATATCTCTTCAACACATTCTGCAGGTCGTTATATAATGCATCTACACTATCTTCGCCGGCTATCTGGCGAAGGTGTTACCAACGCGGTTCATAATACCACAGTCCGCATTCGACACCCAGATGGGGGAGATTTGATAGCATACCTCCTTGCGTTGGTTTTTATAAAATGGTATGGATTTCAGTCGTTCAGAAAGCAATGACAAACTATTGAACGTAAATGTGCCAAGAACGCACATATAGCTAAAACTGGTGTTGATTGCTACGTCCTGTAAAGGACATGCAACCAACACTATCGTCACCGCTTTCTCTTGTCGGGGCATATATTTGAATGACGTTAATGCCATAGGGTCTGCCGATTCACTTCACCAATATAATACTGTCTGACACTGCTCAATATCCTTTAACACAGTTTTATTTTTCAAAAGTATCTCTAAGACTACATTTTATATCATTATGAGGCACATGAAAATGTACCAGCCAAATATTGTAATTCAAAACTACAATTTCAAACATTAATCTAATACAGACATAACATTTGATATAGTCTCCCGTAGGATCTTTACACTTGCATGATAAATTATTTATCAACAGAAGTAACATTCTCGAAATATAAGATATCAAAATTATTTAAATTTACTGTTGTAGTATTTCATTACACAGTTCTATCTTTGATTTGAAATCATGCATTTATAGCTGTGATCTAACAATTTTCTTTACACAGTTTTCATGTTTATACTATACTACATTAGTTTTCTTGTTCCCCTTGGTGGTTAAAACATCGATTAGATTTATGTCCTTTTCTATATGATTTTATATTATACAGGTTTACACTCATTTGCCTATGAAAATGTTGATGTACACTACAATCATGTAAATGCAATCTTGAGAGCGGGTAGCACACAGAATACCAGAAGTGATTAGTTATTTCAATCCTGTATTGTGAGCTTGTGTTTCCTGCATCTGTCTTTCTACAGGATTAAGCGCCAGGGGTTGTGGTCAGTGCCACGGTATCCTCGGATACCACATCTACATCCTGAAGTGAGCTGAAGGGAAACCAGTGGCAGGTCAACATTGCTGTCCTCATGGCCTGCTCAGATTGCTATTCTCGTGACACAGTCACTGTTGATGCCTACATCATAAAGCTCATCCCGTTGTTTGTTGGTAGAAATGCCTTCTTATGATCTGTATTTAGCATTGAACACCAACAGACAATGATATATATTTTTCCTGTGACCCAAAATTGCACTTAGACACTGCCACTTCCGATAGTCTACTTTCGCATTGCAGCCATAAGCAATGACCAACATAATAGGATGTTCCGATTCAACCATCTGAAAGTGCACCTCGTCGCTGTAGCATCGGGGCATGCCCAACTGTGGCACAACACGGACACGGATGTCCACTATGTCTACATCACTCTCCGTTTTCTCTTTCTTTCCCTTAATTGGTGAGAATGCAACAACTAGTCGCATATGTTACTATAGACATTCATCGGCCGTTAATACACGAACAGCAGGCTGCACGTACATGACGCATGTAAACTTACCTGCAATACAGAACAATGAATAAATGCTTGAAACATACAGATAGGAAAGGAGGGGGGGGGGGCTGGGGAGGCATATGTCGTGTGTAACGTGTTGATATTTGTACCATGCCATGATTGTAATACAGTGGTACCTCGGGTTATGAACTTAATTCGTTCCAGAATTCGGGTCGTAACCAGAAACGTTCCTAACCCGAAACATTGCAATCAATGAAATAAAGACAATCCGTTTCAAGATAAAAGAATCGTTCTTTTTTTATAAACATCCGGTCGTTTACCTGCCTGTCAGCAACCTACTTGCGACAGGTAATTCAGGACTCCCTACTTTTGCACGACACGAATCAATAACTCGTGTGGTTTACAAAAGGATACATTTTTATTTAGAGCTATTTACACACAAGCTCTATGAGCGGAATACTTCATGGATAATCAACAACATGGTATGTTTCACAGATGCATTGAAGAGGTGAAAATAATGATACTATTAACTAATTGGAATCTAAAGCCTAGCTAACACTATTGCTGATATCTATATAAGGTTTCTAGCGAACACGTCTGTTCTCTATCTGTCCTTGTCCCAGTCTGAGGCACGCTTCTAGTTCCGCATTGAACCACGGACATTCAGTCCTCCGTGCGCTGGCGAGTTTGCGTGCGTAGAGTCCCAGCACGCTTGGTCAGTTAACGAAAGTAACTGGAATTCTCCAGTTACTCGTCGAGAGGCGAGTTCCCTATACTCTTGGGAAACCCTCGCTCATGAGCACTCAACGACCTCTTAGTTGACACGAGTGTGTCCTGTTGTCAAGCTAAATATAGTGCCTGTGTCTCTCCTGTCTGGTGTTCTCTGTATAGCTCCGTCTTAACTCTTTAAGCTCCTGTGTAGATCTTTGACACGCTCCTCTCCTCTGCGTGTAGTGTTACAACCGTTTAACTCTTGTATGTAACACGTATTGGTCACTGAAAAATTGGCTGTCCAATTTTGTCAACGATCTCATAAGTTTATGTATCTCTTCTGGGGATAGAACAAATTCTCTTTTCTGCCTTTTCACACTGTTATATTGATTCACTTGGCTAATTGAGTAGTGCATCACATCATTATAGTTGGATATAGACCTCTATTATATACTTGGGAATTGTATTGATCAGGAACCGTTGTATTATGACTTATGTCCTGGCTTCCGTCGTTTGACCCTATGTCCTTTGACTTCTGCCCGTTCACTTATGTCTCGACCTGTCCTCAAATTGCCCAAAATGACAACCCGCTACAAGTTGTCTCTGTTACAAGAACAACACATGAGCATAAATGTTCATGTTTCCCTATAATATCAGTACCACCTCGTATGCTCTATGTTCTACTCTTCACCTTTAAACTTCCGTTTGTGAAGAAATATTTTCAATGTTACATTCAGGTTTTTTAAAGACATTATTGTGTCCCCTGTTTCGAGTTACCGTTCTTAGAAACAAATAGTGACTGCAACCTTTATGTGTTTGTTTTCCTGTTTGTTTGCGTGTTATTGATTAAACTACAATGTAATCAACTTGCTAACATGTGTATGCGTTTCTATTCTATATTTATGTATTCCTTCGAGCGCCGTAAATCGGATTATTGTGGCTACAAATCTCGGTTACTTTTATTTATGACCACAATTTCGTTTTAAGATGCTCAAAGTACTTTCTCTATTTACTACTACTATTTCTAAAGTATAGCAGTTACACACTTAAAACTGAACAACACATTGGTTACACAGATTGACACAGACAAGTCATAATAAGACGATTTGCGCGGAGAAAAAAAATTCCGCTAAATCTCTCTCTCTCTCTCTCTCTCTCTCTCTCTCTCTCTCTCTCTCTCTCTCTCTCTCTCTCTCTCTCTCTGTCTCTCTCTCTCTCTCTCTCTCTCTGTCATTCGATGTTTACTTTGTCTTCATTCACTCCTCTCCTATTATACATCTTTCGTTCCATACTTTCATACCATACTTATGTTAAAACATTCATTCGTCTTTAAAATATGGTTCTTAATAATACATAACTGAACATTACATATTTACAATAAATAATTGGCTGAATCGCACAAGTGTTCACGCCACATGACTGTGCTATGTCTTTGCACGCGTCATACCTATACACAATATTATACACGTTTGTGATGATGGTTTGTTACCGATCATATTCAACTAACTACTCTAACTAAGCTATAGTAATTTCGTGTGCTGTCCTAAATTAACCTAAGGGAAATAACCTACTTAATTAATTCTATTTAGGCAAAGTGGGTTAGTTACCTTATAGTAATATTGGTAAATGAAATGTTATTAATTTTACAATGATTGGGTTAGATTAGAAATGATATTTTAAGCAAATTAATATATAAATGATTATGTTTACATGGTGATGTGATAAAGTAATGTCTACTAATTGCATTTCTAATGTAGGTGTTAATTTAATGAGGTTTTTAAGTAAATGTTGGTGACTTATACCTATGAACTAACATGAATACTGTTATATATTTAATTGGACATTTGCAATACAATTATAAATATACACAATGAGGTTATGCGCACTGTTTAAAAAACCACAAACAATATATTATACATATCACAATTATATATCTCTACACTAACGTCGTCATGTCCGGTGTAATGTTCGAGCACTGTTCCTTGTAGACTAGTGTAATAACATAGTTTAATTCACCACAGTCTTATATGCTCTCATTTCAGAATAGTGTTTATATCAAGTTCCCTACTTGTTTCTGTAGGTTCACTTCTAACACTCTCGATGTACTTATTGCTTATCTACGTGTTAGCGCCGTAGAAATATCACTAATGTACCTGTTCATTTACTCATAATGGCACTGTTTATCTTCCACAGTTTAGTCGACAGGCGATATTAACGCATTTCAAAGTGTAAGTTTTTATCACACACGGCACTGATTTCATTCATAATTACAGTGTCACTGTTTCTGGTGATAAATCTTCGCTCTTCTGCTGTACTTCAGGTATCTCTATATTTGAAGGTCTACTTAAAATGTCTACCAAAGAGTTCAATGATCCCTTCAAATGTTGGATTGTAAAGGCATAGTTTGCCAATATTAAGAACCATCTGTAGATCCTGTTGTTTTGAGGGATGCCAGACTGCATTACCGCCAGGGGATAGTTGTCGGACTGGATTACAAACGCTGTACCTGCCAAAAACCTCTGCAGTTTTCTCACACAATAGACTACGCTGAGGTCCTCCAATTCAGAAGCTGAGCATCTTGATTCAGCAGGGCTGATTTTACGGCTTACATACATCACAGGGTGGAACCTCCCGTCGTAAAACTGGCCTAATATACCAGATATGGAAATCGCACTTGCGTCTGTGCGGAGAAAATAGGTAAGATTTTGATTAGGTAAACGCAAAATAGGTGGTCCACTGAATAAATATTTCAATTTTGATAATGCGCCAATTAACTTTGCATCTTGCACATTTAATTTAGCCGAAGCTTTCAAAATATTTGAAAAAACGCTGGTGATTTCCGCCAGATTGGGAATACATTTACTATAATAGTTTACAAGACCAAGTAGACTTCGGATCTGTTTCTTGGTCGTTGGCATAGTCAAATTAAGAATCTTCGTTACTATTTTCTCGTCTGTTGTGAGTTGGCCTCTGCAGATGGTATGGCCTAGGAAGTCAATTTCCTCCATGCCCAACTCTACTTTAGTTGGTTTGACGGTAAGACCGAATAATCGCAGCCTGTCGAAGACATGTCGAAGTTTCAGTAGGTGTGACGTTCAGTCTTCAGTATGAACACATATATCATCTATATATGTAGATGTATTAGGCACCCCGTGGAGAAGATCTCTAGTAAGACGTACAAAAGTGGCAGGAGCATTACGAAGGCCAAAAGGGAGAAAGCGCCACTCATAGAGCCCTAGAGGTGTAGAAAAAGCTATCAAAGGAATTGAATTTTGTTACATCGGGACTTGCCAGTAAACTCGAGTAAGGTCGAGTTTGGAAAATATACGAGATGTAGACATATCCAGGATCAAATCTTCGCATGCTGGAATTGGCTCGGCATCTATCTTTGTCACTCTGTTTAAACGTCGAAAATCGACACAGAGGCAAATTGTTGAGTCCTTTTTGGTGACAAGAACGATAGGAAAAGAATATTCTGACTGTGATCTTTGAATTATTCCACTCGACTCAAGAGATAGTATTTCTTTTTCGAGATTTGCCCTATAATTTAGAGGGATGGAATAAGGTCGACATTTGATAGGGGTGTTATCAGTCGGATGATGGAATGTTCTGTTCTGTCTGTCTTTCCTGGGATGTCGGAGAAAAGTCTTTGTATTCTGTCACTAAATCTATCACCTGTCGTCGTTGCTCGTCCGTAAGATTGGTTTCTATCCGTATGCTATCGATGGTCCCAGTCGTGTCTACAGTGGGGACTGGTAATTCTATTCCATCGTCATCTGTCTGGTTAAGTACTGTTGTGGTGTGCTGTTATCTGGCTAAGTGTATTTGCGATGTCGCTGTCGTGTGTCGCCCTACCTAGTGTAGTTGCTTTGTGTAAGTCTGTCGTCAGATTGACTGGTGTGGATACATTTTGTTCGTCTGTCGGTAGTTCCTGTCATGAGAAATATGGTTTCAGCATGTTAATATGAAATATCTTTAATTTTCCCTTTATCGATATTTCATAGTCGACATCTGATATTTTACGTTCGACGTTGAATGGCCCTTGCCACGATGTTAGTAACAAATTATATTTATCTGGTAGTAAAAGCAGAATTTTCTGATTCGGTTCAAGGTATATCGTTTTAGCACCCTTATTTGCATACTCGCGGTACATCTGTCCTTTCCTCTCCAAAGATGCTTTAGCTATTTCACACGCTTTCATGATTCTATCGCGTGTGTCTGTTACCATCTTATATGGTGTTACTGCTGTTGGATTTTCTGGTAAGCTAGTAATTAGCTGATGGTATATTGATAGGGGTCCACGAGGGTTCGCCCCATACACTAGTTCGAAAGGTGAGAAACCCGTACTTGAGTACGGAATTTCTCGATGGGCAAACAGCACAGCTGGTAATAGCGTATCCCATTCAGCTGGGTTTTCGGCTGTTATTTTTGCCAGCATGTGTTTCAGATCCGCGTTAATCTTCTCTATGATGCCGTTACTCATTGGGTGGAACGGTGTACAGAAATGCTGCTGTATTCTGTAGCATAATGGCTAACCACCATTATTCAGTTACCAAAACCGCAAGCCAAGAAGAAGAAATAATGAAACAATTGACTTCACAACCGCAACCTGAAAATAGGACTTAAAACTTAACATCGAAACTGGAACTCCATAAGTGACAAATGACGTGGATTCTTAGAAAGATTTCATCAGACAAATCTCGGGAGACCATTGGACGAAATAGACATGTGACTCGCTTTCGCGCCAACACATGTTTAGCATATGATAATTAGCGCACTTTCCTACAACTAGCCTGATGAACAGGTGTGAGAAATTGGTGTGACCAAATTTTCAAACATGGGATTGCGAAGTGTCTAGATCCGAGGTAAGCTTGTAATTCCCGGGATTAAACTAAGAACCCGATGTATCAGGTATCCAGTGTTTGTGATGTCAATTGAAATGTATTATTATTAATTAAAACCTCTGAAATGTAAAAATGCTCGACTGTAGATTCTGACGACGCAGAGCCGTTCCCGGGCAAACTGACACTCTAATATTCTCTTCGATGAAACTGCAATCTCTGGTATTCTTAAAGATAATTATTAACTTTAAGAAGTGCATTATACTACTCCATTCTATTATGAACAACTGTACGAAGTGATGATTCTAAAGCAATCTTGTGCATTTCACCAGAAACACTGCTAACAATGCTATCACTATCTACAGCTAAAATGACAGTTCGTGTACTAGAACAAGTGCCTCGTTCTAAAACAGACTTATCTATGCATATTTATAATCTAGAAGGCCGAAAGAGAAATCAATCTTTCTTTTCTGCTTCATAAATTGAAAAGATAGGGTTTGATGGAATAAATATTTATATTTATGTCAATTGTTAATTAGATAAGAGCACTTATGAACTGCATTACATCAGAAGAGTTGAGCTTCGAGGAACTCCATCCCACGAAGTGAACTTAACTCATTACTTAACATAACTTAAAACACAACACCACTCAACACCACTCATCACCACACAACCCAACACTCAACACCACAACAACAACAGATAATGGGAGAGAGTTATTAGACACAGAAGAAGAAGAAGTTAATTGGGAAAACACAGAGAATTATTTATACACACGATAACCACCAATTAGTGGAAGAAATGTTATAAATGTATGTCATTTATTTGCATGCATCTTGACACTTTCTCACTCTTGTCACTGTCTTACTGTACACGTTCACTGACCTCAGGTCAAATGAGAATTTACATACAGCAGGAACCAGTTGATACAAGGCGTACACAGTGTGATAAACTCTGACCACCCCAAATTAACCCAACACTAGATTAGGGAAAAAAGAAGGGGAGGGGAACTAGTTCCTACTTCAGAAATTTAGATTTCTTCCGACCTACGTCTAGAATATTGTATTGGGAAGATTGTATATATTTATGTGAATTTTAAACAGTGATCTTGGTGGCTACATACCAACAACCACCCAACACATCAGCAAACTAACCACCTAAATCAGACCTGAAAGAGGGAAGCCGAGAGAAAAAGATGAACCACAAGTGAGATGGAAGCTGACTTGGCCATGAGTATGGGGAGGCCTTCAGAGGAGCTACACGGGCAGACCTGAAGTGGATCCATCAGTCAATGGACCCTGGCTTACCTAATCTTCCAGTCACCAGGTTACCTTTCTAATTGGTACACACCACACCCAATTTCAGGAAACTGATATTTAATTGTTGATTCATCATCTTCACACTTAACATGTGCAACATCTAAATGTTTACTATGTTGTCACACTTGTTGACCTCTCATATATTGATGCTTGTTTATTGATGGTCTGTGTAAAGGGTCCAATATGCAACTTTTCTAATATTTTGTGTAAATCACAATATAGATGTGTGTACTGGCCAGAAGGCTCAGGCCCAGTCAATAAATGATTAACATGAATTGACTTCTGTTAATTTATCAGTTCAAACCTATCTGTGAGTCACAAACTTCTTTGTACATCATG
The DNA here is from genome assembly GCA_014155875.1 of Cepaea nemoralis. Taxonomy (NCBI): domain Eukaryota; kingdom Metazoa; phylum Mollusca; class Gastropoda; order Stylommatophora; family Helicidae; genus Cepaea; species Cepaea nemoralis. The sequence goes on from JACEFZ010000952.1 coordinate 23,526, forward strand.
TTGTCTGAATCTAATGTGATTGATTATGTGTTTGATTGTTTAGAAATAAATTCACTCATAATGACTTACTAAAATGGGGGAGAGAAGACTCTAGATCTATCAACTGCTCAATATCCATGTTTTCTTCATCTAAATCAGGCTGAGAAAATTCTCCAGACTTTCCTCAGATTTGATAACAAAAAAAACAGGGGGCTCCAGAGCTATAAGAATCATTGGAGAAGGGGCAGATTCCCAGTTAGTAATTACCATTCTCACCAGGGCCATAATCTATATCTCCTAGACTACTTAATAGAACGAGGCCTGCAGATAACTCAAGGTTCATATTCTGGGGTTATTGAAGATAGAAGAGGATGGGGCTCTACTTCTTTTGTTAGAAATGGGGCATGCACTACAGTGATCTCCCACTCCCTTCAAAAATATATGACATATTCCTAACAATTTTGTTAAGGCTTGCATCGCAGCCGAAATAAACTGGGTTCCCATATCCGATAAAATCGTTCGCGGAAAAAAAAAGCGACAAAATAGGTGCAAAAATACATTTGCTACATCTTTGGAGGTGATGTATTTTAGTGGAATTGCTTCGATCCACCTGGTACATGTATCCACGAGCGTCAATATGAAACGGTTTCCCTTGTTCGACACCTGATTCAGGGGTCCAACAATATCGACCGCTACACACTCAAATGGTCTTGATGGCAATAATGACCGTTGAACTTCGGACGTCACATGCTTACCCTTTCTTACAAGATGTTGACAAATAGTACATGAACGACAGAACATTTTTATATAAGAACAGAATTTAGGCCAGTAGAAGTGTGACAAATTTCTGGCCCTGGTTTTGTCATAGGCCAAATGTCCAGCAAACGGTGACTCATGTGCGATTTTCAGCACAGTTTGTCGGTATGTTACAGGTAACACCGTTTGCTGAATTTCAAGGTTATTATTTGTGTAATAATGCATGAGAATTCCGTTGGGTATTCTAAAATACTAAGACGAATTTTTGGTCACTTTCGCTCGCTCACCTAACAATTTAAAGTAAGGTGCTATAGTTTGGTCGGTGCGTTGTGCCTCGATACATTATTGTCGAGTATTATTGTTAGTAGCACCGCAAGGTGTTAGCAGCTGTAACATCTCGTTTTGCAGGTCAGTGTAGTGTATTTGCGTTTCTGACCTTGTTACAGCATTAGCCAGGTTCGTTTCCTTCCAGGCTAATATATCATCGTCAGTACATTTCTTTAATGAGTCTAAAGATCCTAAAATAAGATCCGTGCAAGAGTCTTGCAGGATTGCGCACGTAAATGTGCTGGTAAGGAACGGGTATTTATGTGCGCTTTTGCCAGTGGGTATTTCTCAATTGTTCCAGAGAAAGTACGGCATTTGACAAATTCACTCGTATAATCTTCTGGTCTCACCAGTTCTTTTCTCAGGCCAAGTAAAGTGCTTACGCTGTCCAGTGAACAATGGCATGGTTGGTTATTTACCAGTGCATCGTAGAACTTCAATTTACCTCTGGAGGCATTAGCTGCGCTAGTATCTTCGATGGAATATGGGATAACGTGACCACATTTTAATTTTCCATCCACATGAAACCTGTTACATGTATCACATTTATTGAAATCAAGTATATCAATAACTACTGCCACACTTTCACACACGTTCTCTTGTAGCACATTCTCAAATTCAGAGTCTATCACATTATCATCGTCAGATGACGTATCGATGAGCATAGCATTGTTTGCCTTCATCCTTTGTCTGCCCAGACACTTTGCCGAATATTGTCCATAGCTCGAACAAAAATAACATTTGATAGCTCGTTTGAACGAGTTTCTTCTATTCTCTTGCTTCTTTATGACTGTTTCTAAATGAGATGGATATGATGGGTTCTTATCGCACATAGAATAAGTGGGATGATGTAAACTGCAATATACACAACGTGTAGGTTTTTGATAGGGCTGGTCTTTCCTACGATACTCTTTTTGTTTATACGATCTATTAGGTTCGTTTTTCACAAAGGCAGTGATCTCAGTATCATGAATGGTGGATTTAAAGATATCACGATTTGCAGAAAAGTAAGCAGACCCACGTTTTAATAGCTCTTGAATGGATTCTATGTCTGCCTGTTGGAGGAACTTTGCAAACGGGGTAGGGACCGTGGATATTACCTTGTCCATTACCATTAGATCTTGCAGTTTATCGAAGATTTTCCCCACTTTTGCCGCTTTAAGCCATTTGCTAAATGTACTTTGCACGTTAGAGACGTAATCTAGGAAGGTTTCAGTAGGTTTTGGTTTTAATTGTGAGTATTGAATCTGATAACCTGGAGCGTCAAGTAAGAAGTGTTCATGATTCTATCGCGGATGTATTGATACTCACTCCTGAGTTCTGTAGGTATTGACTCTATCACTTTTAATTGCTCACCACTGAGATTTCCCATGCAGATCATTGCCCAATCTGCCAAAGGTATTTTCTGAGTCTTCAGTTGAAACTCTATATTCTCCGTCTATGCAGAAATGGAATCGCCTACGCTGTATGGCTTGATAAGGCCTTTATATTTGTTTACTAGAGGCTATTTGAATGTTTGACTCTATCTCTAACTCTTTCATCTTTAACTTTGTCTCTGACTCTACTTGATGGCAATGTTGCTTCTGTTTAGTGGCTTCCTCTGCTTGCTTGTTGGCGTGATCTAACTCCAACTGTTTTTGTTTCGTGATTTCTTCAGTTTCTTTCATTTCTTTTTGATGTTGTCTTTCTAATGCTCTTTCATCTCTATCTATAGCGGCTTTTCTCTCTGCTTCTTCCTTCTGTCGAGCTATTTCTTCTTTGTATCTTTGATCAACCCATTTCTCTAATTCCTGTCCAGTATGGCCTAGTGCTTTGCCTGCCTGGATGCAGTCAATTAACGATGCAATTTTATGATTTTATGATATTTTACAACAATAATATTTCAATTTCACACAATAGTTGTACAGTTATATGTTAGTTATTTACATTGTCATTGAAAATAAAGATGCATCGTTAAAATGGTCAGTATCAAAATTATTCGAAAATATACTCATCTAATCGGTTGGAAAAACTTGGCACTTGTGATGTTCCACCGCTGACTTCCTTACACAAAATGTTTGACTTGATTGGAGGACTGATGCTTCTGTTTAGTAGAGCATCAAGAGTTTAGAAAACATGTATATGCTATCAATACATATTCATCTTTAATGCGGCTGATCAATAACAAATGTGATTTGGATAATGATAATGATGTTAATGAATGAATGGTATGATAGTATCAATGATTGTCATGATTTGTAAGATGCTTCGTCATATGAGTGTCACTGTCGTCTTGTCTTCACTTTCCTTCTGGTTGGTATAACTACGCTCTATAGATTCCATTTAGTAGCTAATATACTTTTAAATGTGATGAATGTTGACATTGATGGCTGTATCACACAAAATGAAATTTACGATGGTGTGCTGGATAATTTTGCAACATATTTGTACATATATTTAACCAACTTCATCAACATTTCTTATCACTTTTCACAGAATTACACAATTTCTAAATTATTTTCTTTTAATTGTGGCTCAAGCTCCACAAATGTTACTTTTTAAAGTATTTTGGTGTTCATTCTCGAAAAACAATCAATTTCAAACATTATATAATAAATAATTCACGTTTGGGTAATTTTAACACCACAAAATAATTTTAGAGTCTTTAGACGTTGGTTCAGAAAACTTCTGACACCAAATGGGTCCTGCCTGTCAGCAACCTACTTGCGACAGGTAATTCAGGACTCCCTACTTTTGCACGACACGAATCAATAACTCGTGTGGTTTACAAAAGGATACATTTTTATTTAGAGCTATTTACACACAAGCTCTGCGAGCGGAATACTTCATGGATAATCAACAACATGGTATGTTTCACAGATGCATTGAAGAGGTGAAAATAAAGATACTATTAACTAACTTGAATCTAATGCCTAGCTAACACTATTGCTGATAACTATATAAGGTTCCTAGCGAACACGTCTGTTCTCTATCTGTCCTTGTCCCAGTCTGAGGCACGCTTCTAGTTACGCGTTGAACCACGGACATTCAGTCCTCCGTGCGCTGGCCGGTTTGCGTGCGTAGAGTCCCAGCACGCTTGGTCAGTTAACGAAAGTAACTGGGATTCTCCAGTTACTCGTCGAGAGGCGAGTTCCCTAGACTCTTGGGAAACCCTCGCTCATAAGCACTCAACGACCTCTTAGTTGACACGAGTGTGTCCTGTTGTCAAGCTAAATATAGTGCCTGTGTCTCTCCTGTCTGGTGTTCTCTGTATAGCTCCGTCTTAACTCTTTAAGCTCCTGTGTAGATCTTTGACACTGACAAAACGCAAAAAATACGTGTCTTTTACGTTTTAAATAAAGAGAAATAAAACAATCAGATGAATTAAATATAAAATAAAATAGAGATTTAGTCTATCTTCATTACCAGGAAAACGATAATGGGATAGTTGTCACTTTCTGTGTTATTCTGAATAATTATTTCCAGGAGTATCTTGTCGCTATTTCTTGACAGCCGACTGGGAATATTTCTGCACTAAGAAACTGTCCAGGGAAATTTGTCGCTTCCTTTGCTGGAGAATCTTTCTGAAGTGGGCCTTCGTTTTATCATTCATCACATAAAGGGGCATAGGGCTTGTTAGTAGCAAGTTTGTTTGGATGATGGTTCACAATTAAGTCTTCGATGTCTGCCCACTTGCTGTACATTTCTTTAATCCTGGCAGCTGAAACCGTCACTGACTCCTCATGATAGGACGATTGCTCCTCCTTTAATGTCTTTAGCTGTATATTCTGAAGATCCACAAGCTCAACTGTAGTACTGTTTGTACTGTACGCGATCGTTTGTCTCCAACGATACACCTTGTTCTCTCTCTCTCTCTCTCTCTCTCTCTCTCTCTCTCTCTCTCTCTCTCTCTCTCTCTCTCTCTCTCTCTCTCTCTCTCTCTCTCTCTCTCTCTCTCTGGCTCGCATTCGTTCGTAACCCGACGAGGCACTGTTCGTTACCCGAGACATAAAATTTCGACGTTGTTGTTCGTAACCTAAACTGTTCGTGACCTGAGGCCTTCGTAACCCGAGGTACCACCATATTACATCATGCAGGTATGATTGTATTTGTTGTAAATGCAAATGCAAATGAAAGCACACAATGCACTGTGTGAAGACACACTGAGGAAGGAGGATGGGGCGCAACGTTCATATTCACGGGATAATAATTTTTTTCTTTTAAATAAAGGACCCAATTCCCCACGCCCGTCAATATCATTCCGATGACCGAACAGCACCAGTCTATACGAGCAGACTAACGCCGAAAACACGTGACAGAAATGTGTGAGCGTGACAGAAATGTGTGAGCTGACAGAAATGTATGAGCGTGACAGAAATGTGTGAGCGTGACAGAAATGTGAGAGCGTGACATAAATATGTGAGCGTGACAGACATGTGTGAGCGAGAAAGAAATGTGTGAGCGTAAAAGAAATGTGTGAGCGTTACAGAAATGTGTGAGCGTAACACAAATGAGTGAGTGTGACAGACATGTGTGAGTGTAACATAAATGTGTGAGCTTAACAAAAATGAGTGAGCTTGACAGACATGTGTGAGCGTTACATAAATGTGTGAGCGTGACAGAAACGTGTGAGCGTGACAGAAATGTGTGAGCGTGACAGAAATATTTGAGTGGTGACATACATGTGTTAGTGTAACAGAAATGCGTGAGCGTAACAAAACTGATTTAGTGTGACAGGCATGTGTGATCGTAACGGAAAAGTGTAAGCATAACCAAAATTTCATCACTTGACCACTTGACCATTGTTTTACCACTGCTTGACCAATGCATGACCACCCTTTGATCATCACCGCGGTGTTCTAACACCAGTTTGAATCCCAGACTCTCTAAACCACCCTCTTATAAATATATGACCACATCTAAACTTTTCATTGATGACCACCCATATAATATTTCCACTAAACACATGTAGTATGGCACTCACAGAAAGAGAATTAGACAACATAACATTTGAACGTTACCGATCGGGAATTCAAACCTCCATATACCGACAGCAACTCACTGCACTTCGACCCATGACCAACACTTTTACAATAATCCCCCCAGACTACATACAACTCGACAGAGCATAATTTCCACTAGTCCTGACTTCACACTTTCGCTTCTATTTTACACTCACACACTTTTTTCTACCCCGCGTTTCCAAAATATATTTCTCCCTGAGCTTCCCCAACACATTTTTTCACACAGCCAACAACAAAATATTCCCCCGCAACGACCCACATTTTCACCGAACCAGATATTTTTACACCGACTTTCAACAACTTTCCCACGATTTTCAACCCCAAAATCTGCCTCACCAGCATTTCCCTCCGAATCAGCCTCAGCCTAATTATCATTTATACCGGATAGACAACACTCATCACTACTCCCGAGGTCAACGTGTACATCTCGGTCAGAACACAGGCCTCACGGCGCAACTGGCCAGCCTGGTCAAGAATTGACCCACAACTGAAATACAAACTTTAGTTAAGCAACGCCAAGTATAAAAGTGTGTTACCTTTAAAACTTAGGAACAATTATGCAACATACATCGACCCGGTAAGTTCATCAAGCTCTGGACTGTAGGTCCCCTCTGGAGCCCCTAAAGGTACATCATGATACAGCTGATCAAAGACACGGCCTCTCGTCCCAGGGACAACAATGCCACCACTGTAGATCAATCTCTGATGCCATAAGAGTTCTATAGATTACAGCTGGCGGACACGGCCGTGAAAGGATGGTTTCAACAACCTCTGTAGAGCATTCTCCGGATCCCCGTGATGCCAATTATACAGCTGGCTATAGAAGCGGCCTCCCTTTTTGATGACTGGCTACCGAATGGCCTCTCCGTGTCAGGTCCGGAAGAACACACTCACGGAACCTGCCGAAAAGCTCCGAGCTTTACCTCACGAAAGTGACGGCAACTCATCATTCCCCGAGTTTTAACAGAATGTGCGATTTACAACAGCAAATATCTACGCACACTCAAAGAGTGAAGTTATAATTCTCGGGACCCGTGAAGTTCATGACAATCCCGATACATAACATCTCAAGGACACAGAAGACGGTCCTGAAGCTTTTTACTCGGAAATCCTCCCTCATCCGTCTTAAAATGTGGCCTAGACACCCAGACGGGGTGGGACAAACGTGGGTACTGTGTTGTCCCGTCTGAGACCCACGTGCGTTTCGCGACAGGGCATATTATTTATCTATCAGTGCTGCATGTCCCTTGCAGGACGTGGCAGTCAACACCAGCAATTTTCAGCTGCTATTAATGTACTAGGCAAGTTTTTACGTACAGTAGTTTGCCAATGCTTTCTGAACGAGGCATCTTATTGCTCTTGTTTATATCATCTCTGACATTTCTCATTATATTTTCGGCGTACAGTTTAAACAAATAGGTGGATAACACATAGCCTTGACGGACTTTTTGCTAGATATCAAAACAATCTGATGCCTCGCATCTATTATAACCGCTTTTTGTTGGTCTAGATAGAGCATTATTATGAGTTGTGCTACATGTGATACAAAGCCTATTTTCCTCATGATTTTTCAAAGTTTCTAATGTTGTGTATAGTCAAATGATTTCGAATAATCCACAAAACATTAGAATATGTGCATTAAATTATCTACACTTCCCCACTTTTAAACGCATATTGAGAATGTGATCTCTTGTTCCTCTTCCTTGTCTACATCCAGATTGAAACCACGTTAAGATCTTCTTCAATTTTCTTACGAAGTCTGTCCAGTATGATTTTAGAAGAATTTACTTGCATGACTGATCAGTGCAACAGATCTACAGTTAGTGCATAATTTCAAGATGCCTGTTTTGTTATTGGAATGAAGATATTTATCTTCCAATCTGTTGCCCGCATACCATATGATCATATAATTTATAAAATACGTAATAGATGTGCATGCATTCTTCTCCACCCGCTTTAATTAGTTCAGCTGGTATCTCATCACATCCTAGTGTTTTACCATTCTTCAAGTTTTTTATTGGCCAAGCAGTTTCATTTAATGAAGGTTCATATTCTGTCTCTGCTGCCATTTGTTCATGTATCTCATTCATATCGTCAGTCATTCATATCATACATTCCACTGCAGTATTCCTTCCATTTTTCTAGGATTTTCTTTTCTATATTAGTTTATTTCCAAACATGCCGCAGATACCATTTCTTGTCAATTCTTCTTCTTCTTCTTCTTTCGTTTGCCTGAAATATGCTTATAACTGCAATGTTGTCTCTTGTAAGAATCCAACAGTCTTTTTTAGTTCATTCAGCGGTCCATAGAGTTTATCCTCCACTGTTGTCTCTCTAGGCCAGAAGGTTCGCCCGGATATGTTGTAGTTTGGGCAATTCTGGAGTATGTGCTCTGCTGTCTGCGACGCCAAACCACATGTGCACATGGCTGAGTCACCAATCTTGAATTTTGTATACATGTGGTTGCGTAATCTATTGTGTCCTGTTCTGAGGCGCAGAAGAATGACTTGTTCTGGACTGTCCATAACGTGGTAGTCGTCTTGAGTAAGGTTTGGTGGCCTTCTGACTGATTTGATCATTCTTTTCTTTTGGTGGTATGTAATAGGCACATCAGGTTGTTCTTCTTTTGCTCCTTCCTTAGCCAATCGATCAGCTCTGTCGTTTCCGGGGACTTCACAGTGAGATGGTATCCACTGTATGGTGATCTTACGCTGACTGCTAAGTTCAGAAAGTAGTGTCCTCAGAACTGGCAATTTCCCAGACAGGAGCGCCTCTATTACGGATTTTGCATCTGTCAATATCACCACAGGTTGTGTACCATGGCTGGTATTTTGTAATTTCTCTGTGGCTATCTTGATTGCCTCAATTGCAGCATCATAGTTATGGCAGTACTTTCCTGTTGGAATTCTGGCCGTGTCTCTAGTATTATTTGGGTATTCTATGTACACTCCCGCTCCTCCATTTCGAACAGCATTTTGTGCTGACCCATCTGTGTAAACTCGGATCCATAGGTCCTGTGGGTATTCGTCATCAAGGAAGCTGAGAGTGGCTGTTCTGCGCTGTACACTGTTCTGTTCTTCCTTGTCAAATATCCCTCTCACTTTTGACTGGATTTGTAGCGATATTCTATGTTCATCTTTCTACGGGGCTCGCTCTGGAATGGTTGTCAGGGGGATACCAACTGTGGGAAGATCGATGGTTTCTCTGCAGAGTTGTTTGGCCTGGTGGATGAAACTACTTCTATTCAACCGCCCCATAGCTAAGTTTTCAAATCGGTTCTTTATAGGGTGGCCTGGCAAGCTGAGAAACTTTTCTGCTTGTATGAGTGTTTTTGTATCTCTGCGTTCTCTTAAAGCTTGTGTCCTCCCCATTTTCTCCATTGCTACTATAGGGGTTGATCTCATCCCTCCTGTGATGACTCTAAGAGTTGATTTTGCACCTTGTCCAGCTCCTGCAATGTAGTTTTTGATGCTGAACACCACGCAGTTGACCCGTATTCCAAGTGTGGTCGTATGCTCTGTTGATAAACTTTACTAAGTATTTTCCCACTGGCTCCCCAAGTGGTTCCAGTCAGCTTTCTCAGGATGGCAATTTTCCTTCTGGCTTTTGCTACTGCTTTTTTGATGTGTTTTCTCCATGTCAGCCTATCGTCGAATGTTACACCAAGGTATGTTGGTTCCTTGTCTTCTCTTAGGGGTGTTCCATTTATCTGAATGCTCCCTGCCTTTTGTTTTGGAGAAAGGGTTAATAGAGTGGTGCTGCACTTGTCAGTGTTTATGCTGATACACCATCTATCCGCCCATGCAACAAATGTAACTACAGCTCTCTATAGCAATATGGTGGCCACTGTTGCATGTTCATTTGTGCTCCACAACACCAGGTCATCAGCGTACATTGCCGCTTTAATTCCATCGGGTAGATTAGCAACAAGATCATTGATGAAGATTAGAAAAAGTGTTGGGGACAGGACTCCGCCCTGGGGAACACCGTGACGCAGTAGTACTTTCTTGCTCTTGAGACCGTCTATCTGTACTCGGGCACTTCTGTTGTGCAAGTATGCTTTTACCCATTTGTACATTCTTCCATTGACTTTACAGTTTCTCAGTTTCTGCATCAGACCTTCGTTCCAGACTTTGTCAAAGGCTTTCTTCAGATCTATCCAAGCCGCAAGTACCAGCTTCTTCTCTTGGAATGCATCCTCAACTTCTTGAGAGAGGTAGGCTGTCTGATCTTCCGTAGAGTAGCACTGCCTAAAGGCAGCCTGTTGTGGCACAAGGATGTTTTCACTTTCAATGTACCACTGTAGTCTGTGATTGATGACGCGTTCCATTGTTTTGCAGAACCAACTGGTGAGGCTAATGGATCTGTAGCTGGAGACAATGGAACTGTCTTTCCCAGATTTTAGGAGGGGTATCATGATTGCTTCTCTCCAGACTTGTGGATTACTGCCTAAGGTCCATGTAGTATTAAAGATCTGTAGCAGCTTTGCTTTGGCCTCTGTTCCTAGGTTCCTGATCATTTAATTGGAGATACCATCAGCTCCTGATGATTTTCTCATTTTCAGTTTTGATATGGCTAGCTCCAGTTCACTTAATGTGATAGGTGTCTCCATAACCTCATGTACAATTTCCTTCAGTCCTGCATTTTGCCATTTCTCTCGAATCTCTTGTTGTTTCTCTGAACTAATTTCAATATTGTTATCTTGTGCGAATGAGTCCGCAAATTTTGTCAATAACTCAACGTCTTTGTAAATGTCATAATCTCTTCCATTCTTATGATATTGCTCTATTCTAGTACGCTTCTCGTGTTAAAGACGTATACTTCATCCTATTGTCATCGGTTTCTCCTCTGTTCTGTTTCAGTTCCCTTTGTTGTTTTATTAATTTTAACGTGTCTGATGCAGGCCTTGGCTTATGTTACTTATTCTTGTTCGGAATTATGCATTTGTCATCTGTCATCAAGATATCTCTAGCTTGTACTGCCAATTCATCAGGTGTTATGTCCCCCAGGATAGACATCAATATCCCAAAACGATTCTTCATTTCTACATTGTATGTATCTGGTATATTTGTAAGATGAAAATTAAGTGGTCATGGTTCTCATAGTATCAAGGGACACAAATAGAAATGGTGTGAGAATCAATAAGGGAGACAAGAACACTAATTTCTTGGAATAGAAATGAATGATGTTTAATGCAATTAGTTAGTTGGAAAGACCTTATATGATCATTTATAATGAAACTTGCTGCACCTTTGAACACATGCTTCTAACAAGAAGTAATTGCGATTTCTTAAATTTCCAATACTTGATCTCACGTGGTAGATAATCTATAAAATGAAGTGCATCCAACCCACGGGTTAATATATCAAGTGCACTATCCGTTAAAGTGCACGAATTCTCCATTTTAGGTCGTTGTATTTTTGGCCGGCACATTTGCATGTGCCTGATAATGATACAAAATATGTTCATTCATTCAGTAGCATGTCCTTTGCAGAACCTCGCTCCCATAACAACCTTCCGGAAAACCTCTCGATCATAAGCAAGGTGTCCCGCGTCAGATACACCCATCTGGAGATCATCCGCCACATCCTGCATCCTATCTTCTCTGTGGCCTTCCTCTTCCTCTCTTCCCAGGCATTACCCCTTCATTATTGTTCTCTCCAAACTTTCGTGACGTTTCAAATGACCAAAATATTTCAATTTTCTTTGTTTTATCGTCTTTAATAGCCAACCTTCTTCAATATTCAGCTCTTGAAGTATGGATGCATTTGTTCTTTTCTTTACCCAAGATATTATTAGAACTCGTTTATAACATTTATATTCAAAGGCTTTTATGCGCTGTTCGGCTTGTTTAGTAAGTGTCCAGGTCTCACAGATATGTTGCAATGGGAAAGATGCATGCTCTTAAAAATCTAATTTGTGTAGTTCTGTCTGTCCCATTCCATAATTTATTCAGTTGTTTTAGTCTTTGAAGAGCAATTGATAGTCGTCGTTTAATTTCTTTCATTGTGTCACCGTTGTTGGTAATCAATGACCCAAGATATTCAAAATTTTCCACCACCTCCAATTTTTCCTCATTAACTCCTCATCATCTGTATGTCTTTCTCCATAGCGGTTTTATCTGTATGCATTATATTTGTTTTTGCAATGTTAAGATATAATGTTGTGATTTTCACTATTCAATTGGGTTGAGGCTATTAGGTTTTATATAGCAGTCTGCGTTGTGGATAGCAATACTGTATCATCAGCATACCGAATCTCCGGTATGACATGACCACCGATATATAGGGCATCATGTAGCTCCCTGTTTATATCATCTCTTACATTTCTCATTATATTTTCGGCGTACAGGTTAAAAAAATATGGGGACAGGACACATCCATGACGGACTCCTTGCTTGATATCAAACCAATCTGATGTTTCACCATCTATTCTAACCGCTGCTTTTTGGTTTAGATAGAGCATTTGTATGCGTTGTATTACATTTGGTGGAAAGCTCATATTCCTCATGATTTCCCAAAGTTTCTGATTTTGTACGCAGAAAATGCCTTTGAATAATCCACAAAACATGAGAATAGGTTTACATTAAATTCTCTGCACTTCCCTATTATTAAACGCATGTTGAGAATGTGATCTCTTGTTCCTCTTCCTTGTCTAAATGCAGCTTCAACCACGTTAATGTCTACTTCCATTTTCTTTCGAAGTCTTCCCGTTATGATTTTAGTAGAATTTTAATTGCATGACTGATCGGGACAACAGTTCTATAGTTGGTGCATAATTTCAGGTTCCCCTTGTTTGGTATTGGAATGAAGATAGTTCTCTTCCAATCTTTTGGCCATATACCATATTTCCATATATTTTTACATAATGCGTGATAGATTTGTATGCTTTATTCTTCTCCCGCTTTAATTAGCTCAGCTGGTATCTTATCGCATCCTGGTGATTTACCATTCTTCAGGTTCTTTATTGCCCAAGCAATTTCATCTAATGAGGGTTCAGGTTCTGTCTCTGCTGTCATTGGCTCATGTATCTCGTTCATATCCTCACTGTCACTCATATCATACATTTCACTGCAGTACTTCCTGCCATCTTTTCTAGACTTTGTTTAGATTCTGTTAAGGTATTTTCCTTCTTGTCACAGATAACATTCAATTGAGGTTGAATATTTCTTGTCAATAACTTCATTTCATTGAACATTTCGTAATCTCTTCCACTCTTATGATATTGTTCTATACAGGTAAAACAATATTGTATGTATTGATTTGTGTCCTTTCTTGTGTTCTTCCTTATTTCTCTGGTTAAAGATTTAATACGTCAGCCTGCTGTTATCGGATTCACCTCCTTTCTGTTTAGATCCCTTCGTTGTTTTATTAATTCTAACGTGTCTGATGTAATCCGTGGCTTAAGTTGCTTTTTCTTTGTCGTAATTACTTCTTCTTATTCTTCTTCGTCTTCTTCTGCGTTCATGCAGAATAATTTTTGGGCGTAATTGCGCTGTGTCTGTTTACAGCATTCATTGGCACCTTTCCGTCTTGATAGACGATAATTTTGTACATTGTGCTTCAAAAAGGCTTAATAACTACGATCCATGGCGGTGGCGAGTGTGGCTAGTAAGGCCAATTCTTGCTGCAAATGTTTGCCCACAATAGGTGCATGTGAAAACATGGTCATTTCCACCATTGTGCACCATCTTACGTCTCTCACGCTCTGTGTGTGCTTATCTGCAATCATTTTCTCTTTGTCTTTATTCCATTTCTGATAGTTTGCCCTCCATGCAACACGTTCAGTGGCGACTTGCTCCCAATGTGCATTATCTATGCCTGTATCAATCATGTCCCGCTTACACACATCTTTGTATCGTAGTAGAGGCCGACCCTGAGATCTCCTACCCGTCTGTAATTCACCAAAAAAGATGTCCTTTGGTATTCTACCATCATCCATCCTCCTAACATGTCCTATCCATCTAAGTCTACGAAGACTGAGCATGGAATACACCGTCACACAACCTGATCTTTCCAATACTTCAGTATTTGTGATTTTGTCTTGCCACTTAATACCAAGTATTCTTCGCAGACACCGCATATGAAAGCTGTTTAAACGTTTCTCTTGGCGTGAGTAAGTTGTCCAGGTTTCACTGCCATAAAGAAGAGTACTAAGGACACAGGCTAGGTAGACGAGGACTTTTGTTTTGGCAGTAAGCTTCCTGTTCTCCCAGACTCTTTTTGCTAACATGTTCATTGTTGTTACTGCCTTGCCAATCCTGATGTTGATTTCCTGATCGAGGGATAATTTGCTATTTACCTCTGTTCCTAGATATGTAAAATGGTCTACTATCTCCAGTTCGGCGTCGTCAATAAAGATTGATGGTACACCATGTGCACCTTGTGACATAATCTGTGTCTTCTTTTGTTAATTGTTCCAACCAAATTAAGAACAAGCATTGGAGAATGCAGATAGTAGATGTTGTAATTCTTCCTCAGAGTGGGTCGTAATCGCAGCATCATCCGCAAAAAGCAACTCTCTGATTTGTACCCTCCTAATGTTGGTCTTTGTCTTCAATCTCTGAGCATTATAGAGGCCACCATCTGAGCGTGAGTGAATGTATATACCGTCATCCTGATCACGAAAGGCATATTTCAGTAGAAGTGAAAAGTATATCCCAAGAGGTTGGGGGTAGTACACAACCTTGCTTATCTCCACTCTTGATTTCAAACTCTTCTGAAGTTGAGCAATCAAACTTGATTATATCCTTCATGCCTGTGTGGAACGATTCCACAATGGACAGAAGAGTTGGCTGGCAGCCAATCTTCTGTAGTGCTTTGAACAGACCCTCACGACTGACCAAAATCGAATGCCTTTGTGAGGTCGATGAAGGTAATAAACAGTGGCTGATTTTGTTCCCGGCATTTTTCTTGCATCTGTCGCAATGAGAATATCATATCAATGGTAGACCGGTTCTGACGGAAGCCGCACTGTGATTCGGGGTAGACTTGATCTCCCAGGACTTGAAGTCTGCGCAGGACAATTCTGGCAAATACTTTCCCAACAATACACAAAGTGAGATACCCCTATAGTTATTACAGTCGCTCCGATCGCCCTTGTTCTTGTACAGCGTTATGATGTTCTAATCTCTCCATAGCACAAAGCCTGGGCTAAAATAAAGAAACCATGTGTTGCCCATGCAGCATGATCCCTCTCTCGGCCTGCCTAGTTCACTCCAGAGGAAAGTTAACACCTATACATCTGGAACAAGACAAGCTGCAGAAGCTGCCGGATCAGCAAAGCAATGCTCTAACTGTCCGCCTGTCGGAGCTTCGATCCTAGACCAGCTGCCAACCAAGGCTTAGGGCCTGGTCTAGCCCTGCCATGACTTATTTTGTCTTTGGGTTGCATTTCCTCGCACCAGGATAAGGCTTGTACCCTCCCAATTGCGCTCTTCTGCCCGAAGCCGTTGGCACAATGTGGGGTGTCGGGTTTGGTAAGCGCCGCCCAACATTCGGCGCTGACAGAAAGCAGGTAGTACCGTCTACTGTCATACGGTAGCTCAGTCATATCTGACTAAGACCTGACCATCAGTTTACAGCAGAGCTGCAATATTTGCACCTTTCAGCCGTCTTCGGTTTTAACAGAAAAGAAGAAGAACGCATAAAAACAATAGACAAGAGGAAAATGAGTCCAATGGGAATTATGGACACCAGAATAGAGAGAGGGGATGAAAGGAGATTCACCACAGTTATACGTTTGTCTACTTTGGAGTGGAACAAGAAGAAAAGGGCAAGGCAGTGTGTAGGGATAGTCATTGGCTCACGGCTAGCAAAATCAATAAAATGAATATCAGAAATAATTATAACAGTGACAATAAAAGAACAGACAAGTACTGCATATGTACCAATATACGCACCATGTAACACAAACAACAGTGAGCAAGAATGTGAGTTCTTCGAAGATATTCATGATATAATTAATACAATAGAGGAACAAAACAGCATAGTTATGGGAGACTTAACACAGGATTAGGAAAACAAAAAACAGAACGGACATAGAGAAACATTTTAGTACATTTATAGACCAACACAATGAAAGAAATGATAATGGAAGTAGATTGACAGAGGCATGCACTCAACACTCAAACATTATTATGTAAACACAAAGACTCATAAATATACACCTGGTACATGCGTAATCGATCTAGACACCATAAGTCAAATTGATGCTATATAAACAAAATACAACATAAAGAGAAATATATCAGAATGCAAGAGTGGTGCCCAACGTGAGTATATAGACACACCACAAAGCAGTTATTACCACACTAAGAGCCAATATAAGAAGAAAGAATCTACCAGGAACTCCATGCCATGCGACTTAGTAAACTTTAATAAGATATCACAGAAGAAACAGTGCGGGAAAAACCAACCGTTAGATATGAGTAATTGTTCATATTTTACTGTGGTAGTTTGTGTAGGCAAACTACTGAGCGTAATCTTGCCAAGAAATCAACAATCAGCTGAAAGATGCTGATGTTGACAGCGATGTCCTGTAAAGGATATGCAAACATTTAATAAATAATAATAATAAAGTTTGTATAGGCACGATATGTGGCTTATCAATCGTTGAATGATGGCATCGTGTACAGAAACTACTGGAGTGTTATATTACTGGCGAATTGAATGTATTGGTGGCAGATAAATCAACAGACCTACAACGATTGTTGAACACTGTAGTATCAGAGAGTGCAAGGAAAGGACTCTCCTTGAATATCAAGAAAACAGTGAACTATGGTGATATAAACGAAAATAGTGACACCAAAATGTGACGTAGAAATAAAGGAAAAATTCTTAACCAAGTGGATAATTTTAGATACCTAGGGACATTTATAACATCAGCTGGAAGATGTACAACAGAGATTAAGAGCAGAATAGGGCAAGCAAAGGCCACATTTCAGAAAATGTAAAATATCTTGTGCAATAGGTCACTAAGGAGGCTTGATGGTTCCGTCGCCCTGCTACTGAGTGAGTGCGTGGCGCGACACTGTGAGCTGTGAGTTTAGTGTGAAATGCTTTTGAATCTGGCCAAGATGTTTTGGAACGTGACTGCATGTTCGGAGCGATGGCAGATGGCTATGTCCCAGAGTTGACCGGTTTTTGCCTTATGCAGAAATGCGTGGCTGCTGGGCTTCTGGTTGACTGCCACTACCATCGACGATGAACTGTATTTCGTGGACTGTGTGGGTGAACTTCTAAGAAACATCCAGATGGGAAAATGACTGCCGATTCCATCAGAAATGAATTGGGTGTTTTGTGGGGGACTATTGTGTTGACATTCTGGCGGCTGCATTATGCACAGTGTATCTGTGTGGGCTGTTGTTTGTCGAGACCTCTGTCTTTTCCACTTTTCACATTGGGCAGTGGGGAGCGTTTTGTGTGATATTCACTGGCACAGGAACGGAGCATAATGGGGACGACCCGTTGCTGTGAAGTTGGAACTGCGACTAATTACCTAACTAACTAACTAACTAACTAGGTCACTATCAATGAGTGTAAGAAAGAAAGTGATGAAATGCTATGTAGAAACAACTTTGCTGTATGGCAGTGAATCTTGGAATGTCATCATCATCAAGTGCCGTGCCGGCTGGCGTAGGCGTTCATGGCTCTCCACAGATCTCGGTCTTTGGTGTTCTGGATCAACTCTGCTGATGATATTCCTCCATGCCACCGTCTCAGTCCGTCCAGCATCATTTCTCTTGGTCTGCCTCTGCCTCTCTTCCCCTCGATCTTTCCAGTTGTCACGATGTTCTCCAATGCCTCTCTTCTCATCACATGACCAAAGAAAGATGTTTGTCTCTTTCTTATTGTTGTATATAGTGTTCTAGTTTCATTAGCCTCTTTCAGGCAATCGTTGTTAGTTACTCTGACAGTCCAAGGAATTCGCAACATTCGTCTTAAAAACCACATCTCTGTTGCTTCTAAATTCTTCCTAATTTGTTCATTTACATTCCAAGATTCGCTGCCATCTTGGAATGTAAATGAACAAATTAAGAAGAAATTAGAAGCAACAGAGATGTGGTTCCTGAGACGAATTTTGCGAATTCCCTGGACTGCCAGAGTAACTAACAACGACTGCCTGAAACAGGCTAATGAATCTAGAACACTATATACAACAATAAGAAAGAGACAAAGAGCTGTCTTTGTTCATGTAATAAGAAGAGACGCATTGAAGAACATTGTGACAACTGGAAAGATCCATGGGAAGAGAGGCAGAGGCAGACCAAGAGAAATGATGCTGGATAGATTGAGACAGGTGTCACTGAAGAATATCAGCAGCTGAGTTGATCCAGAAAACCAAAGACCGAGATCTGTGGATAGCCTATGAACGCCTACGCCATCTGGCAGTGCACTTGATGATGATGACATTGAGTGTATCGTACATGTTAGATTTACCAAACATGTTCAAGACCTGCTGCCGTGGACTTCCAAGGTGTGATGCCTTGTGGGGAGGTTCGGTGTTCTTAGAAACACAGGAAGAGAGTGTGTGCAATGAAAGTCAATTTAGAATGAAGACATGATTGCTTTTTCTACAACACTGGGTAGACATGCACAGAATATAATGTGTGTAACTGAAGACAAGAAACAACATTATTGATCCCCATTGTTCTCTCGTTGCATTCGCTGTTGTTCATAAGGTATGAATATAAATAGTTAACTTCAAATACAAGTCGTCTTCCTCCTCACTCTGAAACCACTAACAACAAACTGATTTACGAAAACACTACAAGAGTCCGAAACTTTTCAAATCCTGTATACATTGGCACCTTGCTGTCTTGACGGACGATAGTTTGTGCTTTAAAAAGGCATAATAACTTTTACCCATGGCGGTAGTGAACGTGACTGATAAGGCCAATTCGCGCTGTAATTGTCCGTTCACAGTGGGTGCATGTGAACACGTGGTCATTTCCACCATCATGCACCATCTTACGTCTTACACGCTCGGTGTGTGACTTATCTGCAATAATTTTCTCCTTTGTCTTTATTCCATTTCTGATGTTTGCCCTCCATGCAACACGTTCAGCGGCGACTTGCTCCCAATGTGCATTATCAATGCCTGTATCATTCATGTTCCGTTTACACACATCTTTGTATCGTCAAATCCTGTAATTACTGATCAAATCAGGAATGCAATTTGCAATCATTATAAATACTAATAACAGTCATTAAAATCATATTCTAAAATATTCTATTGCTAAACGTTTGCATGGCGGCAACCCCTTGATCTCACGGTAGCGGCCGCTGATCCGTCCTGAATAAGGCTTCCTTGTTAAAATGAGGAATTACGTATTTAACTGGATGTGATGATAAGAGAAGAGAAAAGTTTCCATGTGTAACTAATCAGCTTACAACACTAACACTCAGCATATACACCCTTCTACATCTGTTATTAGAGATCAAGCACATTTGATCAAAATTACGCTTTTTGTTGATTTGAGCACATCCATGTCTGCGTGACATTATAAATATGGAAACTCGTGTTGATCTCTATGTCAAGTTAGCCATGAATATACGAGGAAACTTCACATGAAAACATTAGAAGTGTGACATAAATTACAATAGCCATGCCATTGTCTTGCAACCTGTCAATAGTGTTGTTAAGGATGACAAGCGTGTTAATCACGTGGCATCAGACGAACACGATAACGTCACAATGACTGCTTAAAGATGGCCGCCCCACTTTTGACATGCCCCGAAAAGGAGTAGCGTTCTGTTATCATTTATTGATCAGTGAAGGAGTGAAACCTATAGGAATTCATGGGCGAATG
The DNA here is from genome assembly GCA_014155875.1 of Cepaea nemoralis. NCBI lineage: Eukaryota > Metazoa > Mollusca > Gastropoda > Stylommatophora > Helicidae > Cepaea > Cepaea nemoralis. The sequence continues at coordinate 43,404 of JACEFZ010000952.1, forward strand.
AAGGTCCAGTATGGTGATACATGCCTGTCAGTCGAGCAAGTGTGACAGGGCAATAGTAAGTTTCAATACGGCGTGACTTCTGTGAAAATGGTGCATTAATGGTTACACTACGCGTTTAAGAGAAATTTTTTTTTCTACAGAAATCCAAGCACCTCATGGATGCTGGAGGACGCGCATTAAACGCAGTGGTGCATACACAGAAACATGACACATTTGTTCTTTACTTTTTTCAGAATATATTCACCAAAACAAAACATAATTTATGGTTTTCTTTTGTTACCCACTGGTACATGTTCAATAACTAGGGACATTTAGACATATTTAACCATGTTTGTTTTTTCATATCCTTTTACAGAACATCGCTGTCAACATCAGCATATTTCAGCTGATTGTTGATTTCTTGGCAGATTACGCTCGGTAGTTTATTTAGCCATGGAATACAAACAATAGATTGAGCCGCAAAGAAGACACAAACAGTTATTACGGACGTGCAGTATAGTAATGTGCAGTAATTGTCAATTGTCCCTATCTGGTGTTCTGTGTACCAATCGCTTTCCTCATTGTGTTATAGATAGTGCTGCTCGTTTCTATTATTGTAATGTTTCATGGGTAACACTTTAGATATCGGTTTTATGTGAAATCATTGTATCAAGAGATATAAATATAATGCAGTTTTATGCAACAAGGTAGACAAGACCGATGATTTATTGGAGTATAAATGAAGGCTGTATAATGCAAATAGCTAGTTTGAAGACCTTATGGCATAAATTCTAAGGACATTTATCACACTTATGATTAATATCAATTAAAATATATTTAGGTAATTGCAATATTTTAGATTACCCTATAGAATCTCATGGGATATATACTATCGGAATGGAAGTACAGTCTACGTACATGATTCAGTATCTACTGCAATATCCGTGTAATTGCAACATTACACATATGACACCGAATTATCTTTGTGGCTGACACATATACATGTGACTAATAATGATATCAAGTATGGTCGTAACGAGTTTTAATGGCACAAAGAAACAAATGCTATCGATGTTAGTCTTTGATACACACGTTGACTACGACAGTCGCTGATGTTGGATTTAATGTTGAAGACATGTTTGATCCTAGAAAAATAACCCGTCATTTGAGGTGTTCAGCATGCAATGGCTCTCAGTCGTCAAACATGTAACACGTTTTACCTTAATTTTCTGTCTAAGACGAAAATTTGGTGACAAAACGCATTCTTGTCTTTCCCCTTACTTGGTTTGTCCATCACTGCCCACTGTATGGCGTATAAGAAGGCTTTAAAAAAAACCGAATATGGTGCCAACCGTATATGTAGTGTATGCATACAAGAGAGATAACCACGATGGTTTGATGCATACGGTTTTGGATATTTTGTAGATCTGAATCTATATCAGGAACTAGATTGCAAATGTTCTATACCAGAGGTTTTCAACCTTTTTTGGCCCATGCCCCCCTTCACCATATTTTCAGAACGTCATTCCCCCCTTTCGTATTTCCTCTAAAAATCCCACCCCTCCTCTACACAGTATACGTAATAATGAAAGCTAAATTTAATAGCACATTCTAAAACAAGTCTAGACGTCCACATAAAACGTGATGTGTGGTCTATTTACTTTTTAAAATAAATTTTAGAAGGGTGAGACGTACAGAACCGTACAGTATGAAGAGAAAAACAATATCAAGTAATTGGTTCTTGTATTAACGTGATCTTGAAATAATATTAAATTCCCCCCCCCCCCCGGGAAACCATAAAATTCCCCTCTGGGGTGGGGGCGGGGGCGGAAATTCCTCACCTGTTGAGAACCACTGTTCTATACGAATGGCAGGTTCTTCTTCGTGGAATTCTTGAAATACTGAATCACATACACATTATTGCACCAAGGGCTATTATGCTCATGTATAACTGTACAAATAAATTAACTCTGCTGTTTATACATAGTTGCCGAAATATTTCACATGACCGTTTTATATTTATCATCAACATTCTTTTCATTCCCAGTTTTTCTAGAATCTCTGTATTTGATTGTTTCTGTTTCCTATTCTCTTTTTGATTTCTATTTCACTTCTGCAACCCTTGTCGCAGTTTACTTAAATGATACACAGGTACAACAGTTGCAGAGGAGCAGGTCTTTAATTGCACACGCTGAAGACATAAACCGCCAGTTGAATGGAATGGACAGTATATCTCGTGGAGAATAATGGCTAACGGTATTTTGAAATCCACATTACATAGTGTTACAGTTTGATTGGGCCGAGGGTGTCAAGACGAGACAGCGAGTGTGACACTAATGTCGGTGTAACAGCTGATAGTAGACAAGTCACAGCCGGGCGATGCATGCATATACATTGTTGGGTGCAGAGTGAACACAAGAGTGAGTGGGGTGGTTATTTATTATGTTTGCAATGACAATTGGATACGGTTACAGAAAACGAATGATTATGCCACAGCGAGTTAACTTCGTTGACGACATCTGTGTAACTCAATCTATCCGTCTACAATGTTCTCATCATTCATATGTTTTTTTTTCTTTCGCATACATTTTACAGGACATCGCTGTCAACATCAGCATCTGTCAGTTGATTGTTGATTTCTTGGCAAGATTACGATCAGTAGTTTGCCATTGCTTTCTTAGCCACCGGCTCACGTACCCCTTAAGTAGCCAAATCGGAAGAACCGCTACCGATTTTTGCGCACGTCACGTTACTCACGAGAGTATACCGGATTACGGAGAAAGTCGTGTAACCCCTACGAGGGAGACCGGCTCACTCTACTATAAAACCAATTAATTACAGATTCACATCGATTCATTCATTTCTTCTAATTGCCTAAGATTCACTTTCCAACACAATGATTAGCTCACTATAGTTAAGTTCTCTTGTCCATTCAATTATTGCATGAACATAATTCTCCTTTTACTTCAGCAATCCTACATTTGCCGACGTAACTCAACATTTATTGGATGTACTTCAAGTGACTCCAAATTGGCCTTAAATTTAATGACCTCAGTGTGAAGTAATTGATCCTATAATAGGTACATTAAATGGACTCCAATGCTAACATTTCATTCCATATTTTATATTTAGATGCGGTATAGCTTTCAATTACGAGTCCATCTCAGACAATGAGCTTGGAATGGTTACCACGGATCATGATTTGAAGTTAATATTAATTGGAAAGTGAGACTGAACACACACACGTAGAGTTAATGGCATAGGACCACAGATCACATCAATCAATCAGTCGTCTCAACAATGAAGGTTGGCTGCAATGGATCTCCAACACTTTCGGTCTCTCGCCCCGACTCTACGTTCTGTCAGGTTGATTTTCGTCCATCTCTTAATATTATCTTCCCACATCTATCATCGTCTACCTCTCATTCGCCTGCATCCAACCTTGCCCTCCAGTATGGTATTTATACGAGTGTTATGTCTTTTAACGTTGCCGAAATATTTCACATGACCGTTTGATATTTCTCATCTACATTCTTTTCATTCCCAGTTTTTCTAGAATCTCTGTATTTAATTGTTTCTGTTTCCATGAAATACGACATATTCTTCTGTATATCTACATCTCCAGGGCCTCTATTCGACTGTCTAGCTGTTTGTTCAATGGTCAGGCTTCCGCGTCATACAATAGTGTTCAATATACGTAACATTTGACAATTCCCAGTTTTTAAGCGGTGTTAATCTCTCTAGATGTTAATACTGAGTCCATGCTGTTGAAAGCATTTTGGTTATTCCTATTCTCTTTTTGATTTCTATTTCACTTCTGCCGTCATATGATATTAGATGTCCAAGATAGCAGAAACTTGTTACTGTGATGTTCATTGATGGCCTTTCCTTTCCATTGCTAATTATCATAGTTTTCGCATTTAGGATGTTGCTATCTAAGTCACATTCAGCACTATGCCTGTTTACTTGTTGCCACTGGGTTTTGTATCTCTTGCTCGCTTTCTGCTAGTAACACGGCATCGTCAGCACATCTACGATTGTTTATGATGCTTCCATTGATGTTGAGTTCAAGCATGTCGATTCGTTTAAAAATTATGTCGGTGTTGAAGAGGCTTGGGGACAACACGCATCTCTGCCATACTCCTCTTGTTATCTCTATGGGCGACGAATAATTATTTCCATTTATAGAGTCATGTTTGTCTCTTGCTGGTGAAACCAGTGGATGAATATGTTCTGTCTCTTGTTAGTGAAACTAGTGGAGGAGTAATTAGTGTCTCTTTGGTGAAACACTAGGAAGACTCAGTTTTGTCTCTTGTTGGTGTTAATTAGTGGAAGAGTTCGTTTTGTCTCTTGTTGGTAAAACCAGTGGTAGGCTACATGTTATTTCTTGTTGGTGAAATCGGTGGAAGAATAAGCTTAGTCTCTATAGGTACAGCTGGAAGCATCTCTCAGAGTGAGGTTGGTGTAGAGATGCTCCTCCCTGTCAGGCACCAAAGTACCATCTCTACGTGGAATGTTCTGCAAACCTATACGTTTCCACAGTAAACTCAGAAACCTGCAAGTTATTCGTTGCAATATTGTAGGTTCACAATTGCGGAGAGGCAAATACCGATGTAATCACGCCGTGCTTCTTATATACTAATACAGTGCTTCCAAAGTGGTGGTCCGTGGACCGGTGCCGGTCCAAGTGCCCTTCTTTGCCGGTCCGCAACGTGAGTTTGAAAAAGTAAGAAAACAGTTAAATATTTTCTCCTTTGAGGATTGCTTAGAACTTGTTCATTACTGATGATGTATACGAGTATATACACCTTTACAAGACGACCTAAATGTATTTTTAACATTTGAAACGTCTTTGAATGTGTAAATCACTACAATAAAAATTTTATTCGTGAAACTGGGACCACCATTAAATAAATAACGGTCATCCAATAATATTGAGTTGAATTGTGTTGAGTTGAGTTAAGAACCGACATCACTGCACTTAGGACATTCCCATACGTGCTAAGTCCCCTCGTTAAACAGCCAGCGAAGAGTATCCAATAATATTATGGAGAAGTATTTAGCGCACCGGGACAACACCCACAATTAGGTTAAATCTTATATTTATATTAAAATGTATATTGAGGTCATATACAATCCCAGATTACATGGAGAAAAATTGTTTTAAAAGCCACCGGTCCCTGGTGCAAAAGGAAAATGTTATGTCTGTCCGCGAAAGTGACAAGTTTGGGAAGCACTGGTTTAATAGACAATGTAGGGGTGGTTTGGTAAATAGCCGCCTTTAGTTCTCACTTTGCCGGTCTCTCTGACCGAGGGGTTACACCACTTTCTCCTTAATCCCGTTTATCACGCAGAGTCTCGCAGCGGGCGAGAACAGGAAGCTGTTCTACCCCCGCTGGTGACTTGCGGGATAACTGAGCCGGTCGCTCAGAAAGCAATGGCAAACTACTGAGAGTAATCTTGCCAAGAAATCAACAGACAGCTGAAAGATGCTGCTGTTGACAGCGATGTCCTGTAAAAGATATGCGAAAAAAAAGTTCTCACTTTATTTCTTTAGACAATGGACACACGAGACAAGGTCATTAAAAAATCTGTACAGACAACAGCTGAAGGAGTGTGCACGTAGACACATCTCTTGAAGCATATTCTCGATCACTGATAGTTTAAATAAGGAATCGAGTATTTTAACTGCTCGTGATGATCACAGACGAGGAATGTTCCCGTGTGCTGGCAACACCAACACTCGGCGAACACGCCTTTCTACATCTGTTTGGAAAGATCGGGCACATGTCATCAAACTTAGTTTTGGTGTAGATTTGATTACACCCATTTCTGTGTGACATTATCAATACGGAAACTTGTGCTAATTGCTGTAATGTACAGTAAAACTATGAAATTGCATTGTCAATATATAGGAACATCAAGAATTAGAACTATTTACCGAAGGGATGCACATCGTAGATAAAATAGCAAGGGAGAAAATGCAATATTATTAGTATGTAAAATCGCTTAGCCCTTTGCATGATTTGGTATACTTTAGAAGTAATTAGTTTTAATTGATTTTAAATCGCGTAAAAGCTTGTTGAAGGCGAGATGAGGAGTTTACATATACATGCCATCCAATTTAGAATCTAAGTAAGTTATTACTTACAAGGAAATATATACGACCATCTTATTAGTTTAACAACTTGATATATCAAGACTAGTATTCGACTTGACTATAGAAATGTTATCATTGTGTTTTTCTATAATGTTTGGCTGGCACAGAATAATGTGCCTTGAAATAGTATAACTTACTTGGTGTTTGTAAAGACTCACTACACTTTGTATTTAGAACAGCTGTTTGTTTTCCGTTGGCACGACGAAAAACATTTCCAACAGACAGCTGTTCTACATACAGAATATAGTGAGACTTTACAAACACCCTGTATAAATTTGGCCCGTTTGCAAAGATCAAAGTGCAGTATCAGCAGAGGCGTTCATCGGACTAACATGGGGATGTAGAACCGCATGGGGCACTCTGTTCACTCGGGAACCACGAATATATATATATATATATATATATATATATATTATATATATATATATATATATATATATATATATATATATATATATATATATATATACGAAACAAGACACATTATTTACAGTCCATGCAAGATGATGATCTTAAATTCAGCCCAACTGGTAAAGTCCACTAGGTTCTATTGAGATGTTACACACCCAGAATCAGTAAGTCCATTGCATATATGTTGTTCCGAATTTTACATCATAATATGTTCGGATGCAACAGTTTTCTGATGACTACTACCGATCATGCTACGAATGGGAACACTGTCCTGGACTGTCCCCCCCCCCCCCCCCCCCCGCAATGTTGTGTATCCTATATAGGGCGTCGCAGTCAACCCGATTTTTCATAATTTTATTACAATAGCTGCCAATAAGTGTATCTTACTGTTAGTGAATCGACCAAGAAACAATTATGTTAAAAATTAAATATAAATTCCATGGAGACCTTATTTACAATGCTAAAAACATTATTTAAACAGCCGATTGTAAATTATTACCTTATAATCTTTATTAATTACGCAACATATTTCTCGGAGGAGCCAACTTTTGGTAGAAGATCACGTATAGCAATCATATATGCGTACATCTGTTCACATGTAAGATTCTTCAAGTTGTACTTTGTGAGAATGATGCCCTTTACAGGGTCGAGTAAAAATGTGTTCCTTTCTTTGTCCTTTGAGCAATAATCAAGGAGAACACTCTTCCCACATTGCCATTGTGTCCAGGGATACAGAAGAATACTTCACAGATTTTAAGTACCTCTGAAAAGCAACATGTTTTTGGGCAATCACAGCTTTGTTAGTGTTGCCGAATAGAGCAACAGTTAGATTCAAATTATACAAATAATTGGTGTTTCACATTTGGCATAAATAGGAAAATTAAATAAATATTATTAAGCAATGGGTGTTAATAAAGAATGTAAACACACGGTAGAGTGTAGATACTGTACATTGTAAGTTGTAACAACAATACATAAAAAATGATAACATAAAATATTGAAAAAGCCGAACATTTTAAAGGTTTTTAGCTTTGCCTGCCGGATGGAGGATGTGAGGCTAAAAAGGATGACTTGTCCTCTGTTTGCCGGACGTCTGGCATCCCTACCTAACGATAAGTTGAGGCTGCCGCCTCTATAACCCTTAAGATGAGGACGCGTGGCCAGTAGAGGTATGCTTTTTATATGGCGCCTATACCTATGATACCACATAGGTCATGTGACTGAGATCAAGTCTTGACAACTGCGGACAAAACACAGTGCACCAGGTCTCGTTACAACTGATTCTGATGTACTTGTCAAATATAATTGATGATCTGAAATGAACTCTCAAATACAAGTTGGGAGCAGCCGACAGATAGTTGTTGGTTATGGTTTCAAGTCAGTGACGGTGGACAGAGGATCTCGCAATAGAGACAATGGCTACGGTCATCCGATCAGTATGCTCACTGCCAGGAAGGAAGAATGGTAGACTTCCTTCCTTAGTGATTCCCGGGCAGAGGAGGCTCGTCAGCCTTGGTTGGTATCTCTTCTAATAGACGGAACTTGAAATCTCAAACCTCCGCTGCATTGCGGGTATACCCATATGGGAAAGGCTTCGGGAGTAAACTCTGAGGACAAATCCGGAGATGGAGTCCCTAAAGCAGTTCCACGTTGTAAATAACATAGTTCTGGCAATTTCTGCGACGGCACCGATGCCAAGTCGCATTGGCTACTGCCTTTCCCTTGGTCAACATCAGTGACGTGGTGAGGGGGAACCTGCTACTGGGCAACAGCTGGTTCTCCTATTTCCATTGCCCAGGCTTGTGCAGTGAAGAGGTCACTTCAGCACCGTGTAAAGCGGTAACAGAACAGGGGAAGCAGCATTTACCCTTTATAAATCTTAATGCTCGATTGGCGTAGAGTAAGGCACCAGGGGCTGCTTCCGATGGGAGAGATCATCGTTAGACAGCTACCGCCCACCTAGGCTGGGCAGCTCCCCAGTCAATAAGGTATTGTCTCGCCACGGTTTATCTGCTCTTGAGGGTGTGTGGAGCTGTCAACTGTCATTTAAACTGTCATTTACTGCCAATATAGTACCTTGCGGTGTATGGCAGAGGGGTCTTTGAGCCTGAGGAATTAAGGCCGCCTGGCTAGTGCAGTCGCCGCGAACTGTGCAGGTTAGGATTTTCTTTTTGCCCCCGACAGAAAAAAACATCCCACACCTTACCGAGGGATCGAACCCGGGTCTCCCGAATGAGAGTCCGGCTTTCTAGCCATTCGGCCAGCCGTGTGTGGAGCTTAGGGGAAAAATCCTGACACATGGACCACAATCTATGTACCTAGCAACAAGAAAGAAAACAAATCAACAGGCCCTAAGATTTGGAACATGGAACGTAAGAACCATGACCCCTGGCATCTCAGACAATCTAAACAAGATTTTGGATGTCCGCACAACTGCATTGATAAACACCGAACTACTCAGACTGGGGATAAACATTGTCGCCCTGCAAGAGACCAGACTCCAAGAATCTGGAAACATCAAGGAGAGTGACTTCAATTTCTACTGGCATGGCAAGCCGTGCGGAGAGACCAGGGAGCATGGAGTTGGCTTCGCTACCAGAAACAAGCTGCTTAAATCCATCATACCACCAAGTGATGGCACTGAAAGAATACTGAAGCTCAAACTCCAGACAGAGGCAGGCGCATATAGTATTATTAGCGTTTACGCCACAACATTAACTGTAGCATCAGAATCAAAAGACAAATTGTATGACGACCTTAGCAAAGAAGTCAATGAAACACCAGAGAAACAACATTTCTTTATCCTGGGGGATTTCAATGCCAGGGTTGACTCCGACCACAAATCTTGGCCTTCATGTCTAGGACAGTTTGCCGTTGGGAAGATCAATGACATTGGACAACGTCTCTTGGAATTCTGCAGCCATCATAATCTGTGTGTGACCAACACTTGATTTAACACGTCGCCTCAACACAAGGTGTCATGGAGGCAACGCAGATCAAAGAACTGGCACCAACTCGACCTGGTGCTCACCAAACACAGCAATCGTAGCTATCACAATGCCAACTGACACACACATACACACACACACACGTACACACACACGCACGGACGCACACACACACGCACGCACGCACACACACCCACACCCACACACACGTACACACACACCCACCCACACACAAACTCATATCATCTGTATTGGAAAGAAAATTAAGGTAAAGCACGTTAAATGATTGGCGACTGAGAGTCATTGCAGCTGAACACTCTAAAAGGCGGCTAGTCTTTACTAGGATGAAACATATCTGCAGCATTAGGCAAATAACAGCGTCTGCCGTAATCCACTTGTGTATCGATCAAAGACGGACATCGATATCATCTGCTTGTTTGCGTATATAAAAACCGCTACGACCATATTTGATATGATTATGAGGCACATACTCATGTGCTAGCCAAAAATATTATATTTGAATACACTCACCGCAGCGCTGCATGAAAACGTATATTGCAATTGATATATTATCCGATAGGTAAACTGCTCTTCGTTTCAAATATTATCTACCAAGTGAGGTAACACACCGGAAATCTAAGAAGTTGCAATTAGTTAAATTTATTTTGGCAGCTGTTGATCATAGGAATAATATGTTTCATTAGAGATCATGTTATGCTTTCTAGAAACTAATTGTTTGCATTATATAGATTTTATTTATACGCAAATACATTATTTTTTTTCTTGTCTCCCTTGTTGCTAAAAAAAATATCATTTCTTTTTATGTCCCTTGTGACTATGATTTCCTAGTATATATATCTCTAGATATTTACCTATGAAGCATTGCAAAGATCGAAATGCGTTCACTGTTCATAACGCAATGGGAGCGTAGGTGGTACACGGGTTAGTAGAGGTGACTTGTGAAAAGTACTCCATAATATTTCAAGTCTATACTTTTTACTTGAGTTTTATGCCTCTGCATTTCTCCACCAGCATGCTGCAGGGGTGGTGGTCAGTGCCGTGGTGTCTCAGGATAATCATCATGATCAAATGTCAAGCCGATAAACATGGTCTTCATGTGTCACCATCTCATCCGATCGCAAGAGACATGGATCAGCTTTAAATGTGTGTATCTACCTTGCCTCGAGGCAATGCCTTTCAGATATTTTCGTCTCTGCCTTCCTCTTCTTCTTTTCCCTTCAAACGTGCAAGTTGTAACAACGTTCTTTAGTTTAATTTTGCTCGTAGAGTGTCTAAAATTCGGACTGCCGCCGTCTAATTTATCTAATTATTTTACGGATTTTATGTGTTTCTTCTAAGACTTGCTAAATGGTTATTCTGTCGTCCCTTGGTATTTTTTTTTTCCTTTTCCTCAGAAACCGGATTTCCCCTACCATTAGATTTTTTTTTTTTTTTAAATTTTTGTTTTCAACTTCTCTGCTTATTGTCAACGTTTCACAGACATACACAAGTATAGGTTCTATGTCGCACTTCAACAATCGTTTTCTCGTTGCTGTTGATATCTTTCTATTGTTTAGTATATTTTTCATCTTGCAAAAAGGTTACATTTGTCATAGCGATTCTTGTTCTAATCTCTTAAAAGCACAAAACATAAGATGCCTGTTCCGAGAAAGCTATACCGATTCACTTGTATACGAATAGTACAATTAGCCCGTATTTTACATTGCGGCATTTCTTTCTTCATAGTCTCCGCCTTCTTACAGTTTAATTTAATCCTAGTTGCTTGCTGTGCACAATAACCGCATCTACTTAATGTTGCAGATCTCGTTCGTTGTCTGCAGTCAATATATATCCCTACAGCAAACCTCTCCTAATAGGCTGGTATTGAACTACATCATTGTCAGTCTTAATGGCAGCTTGTTGTTTTGCGATATATGATTTTATTTACAAGAGTAGGTGCGGTGCATAAGTCGGTTTAGGGCCCTCGGGGGTAGGCAGTATAAACAGCACCAATATGGCAGCTCTGTAGCACCCAATCACGCGCACCAGCACATCAGGGGACGAGGCGTAGCCGGGGCCCTAATTCTTCCCTTGGGGGCCCGGCGAGAATACCGGAGTGAGAAGCTTCACACGTCTCTTACAGGCTACTCCAGCCGGCGTGTTATACTTCCGCATCCCGAAGACAAAAATGTTCAACCACTTTCTTCAGCATTTAGCTTCCGTGTACACTGCGAGTAAGGGGCAAAATCCCCAGCAAAGAGGCGACCGGAGTAATATATTATTAGAAATTTGCCACACATTTTCATTCCAAGATGAAATGTTGTGGGCGGCTTCTGAGTCCTGCGTCCACAGTTCGATGTGGTAAAAACTGCAGAGACGATTTATGCTACAAACATGCACAAAACTTAAAAAGGGTAGGGATACACGTGAGTGTCTGATCTGCCGCACTGTCATAAAGCGGCCATTAGCCATTTGTAATTCATTTAGCACTATTTGAGAAGCGCGCTATGAGGCTGAGGTGGAAAAAAAAAATAGAAATATGTATTATATGTAATCATAGTATCAAGGGGCATAAATATAAATGACTAAACTAAACTAAATAGAAACGATGTTGTCACGAAGTATTGTATCTCTCTGTATATCTCTCACATGATATGAGTTTAGGCACTATAATGAGTTAACATTCAGATAGTACTTCGAGATCTGTGTGGCTCTGGGGTATGATCCCTGATCAGCGGAATGGCATGCGCCAATATGACTGCACACACACGTACAGGACAGTATAAATGTAGTAACTCCAGAAACAACTCAGTAGACACGCTGATGGAGTGCACAGTGATGTATTAAACCACCGATGATATCGGATGACGGCTATGAGCGTGTGTGCAGATCCAGGCTTCAGTCTTTCACTCACATCTTCCACTCCCGCTCCTTAATCATAAAACAACTCCCTCTCAGGTTAGAGTGTTGGGAACTAAGCTTGCTGCCTGCTACCCTGGTGTGATCATAAACTACGACTGCCTACCTTCAACAGAAGATTACCACGATCGAGCTCCAACGGCCAATGTCGCTGGCCTGACCATTACTGGACCCATGTGCATTATTGTGAGAATAATACCTGTAGGTGATCGTGGCGTCAGTGACGCTACGTGTATCAACTAACAATCGCTGGATGTAGACACTAGCGATCCCATGCGGAGACTGGTGAACTATGTGATGATAAAAGCTTGTAGTCTGCGTGTATGCTGGTGAAGGACAGCCCCGACCTCCTAACTTTGTGTTAGCTGGCTCACAACTCCTTAACTAACCGTTACGTTGTCAAGCTACGCACTGCAATGACGTTTACACTTTGTTTATTACAAGTGCCACCGCGTGCGACATTTGTGACATTCTATTAATATATCTTGATGCACTAACTCATCAAATTAATTCTATGCTACTGTCATTTGCTATATGACAGATGTGTCAAGCAACAAGGGAGACAAGGACACACATTTTTGGGAGTGTAAATGAAGGCTGTATAAAGCAATTTATTAGCTGGAATGAACCCACATCATACTATCTTATGAAATGTATTGCACTTATGATCAATAGCTTCCAAAATAAATTTAAGTAAATGCTAAATCTTAGATTTCCAGTATGTTACCTCAAGTAGAAGATGATATCTCAAATGAAGTGCAATCTACCTATGGGATAATATCTCATCTCATCTCATCATGTTTATTTTGTACATTTGCGGTGTCGAGGTGAAATATAAACATCGTGAGAGTGCCCGATTATGAGCTTCGTGTATCGATATTCCCATGGACTCTGTTATTCCCTGCGTCCATCGTTTAGTGGTCGGCCTCTTCCTCTTCTTCCCTCTGGTCTGTACATCATTGCTTGTTGTGGTATACTGTTAGTTGGTAACCTACTTTCATGGCCAAACCAAAGTCCACATAATGCAGCGGTTCTTCCGGATGTTAGTTATCCATAAACACATACCATTCTCAATATATCTGGCTCCTTTTTGACTATATATACATTGTCAGATTGTTTATTTTCACACCTTTCATTTTCAATACGTTCATGGTGCTTGTTTATTTTACTATGTTTGGTTCGGACCTTTCCTTTCAAGCCGGATGCAATTTCTCGAGTTATTGAGGTTTCTCCACTGCAAACAACTTTTCGCTTAATTTCTTCAGCTGCTACTGTATTTAATCCCTTATTGTTCAAGCTACATTCCTGTCGTGTAAATCAATCATTTGTGTGTGTGTGTGTGTGTGTGTGTGTGTGTGTGTGTGTGTGTGTGCGCGCGTGTGTGTGTGTGTTCCTAAAAGCATACACATTATTTGTAGGTATTTTTTTTAATTTTTGGCCATCGAAATACTCCTATCTATTGATTTCTCATCATCACTGATGTCAGAACTATCGGCCTGCACAACTATATGCCCAATTTTTATTTTATTTATTTATATTTTTAAAAATCTTTATGTCCTTCACCCCTCCTATTTCTAATTCAAGCTTCTATAACGAGGGCCATTTATACTTCTTGGTTGATCTTCTTTTATTTGTCCTGCATCATTGTCCTGGTTCCACTTTGACATTATACATTAGTTCTGTTTCACTAGTTGTCGTGTTTGGGTCTTGTAGCATAATTGCTAACCACCATTATTCATTTACCAAAACATGCCGCAAGAAGAGGAAACAACATAAAAAACAATTGACTAGACAACCGCAAACTGGAACTAGGACTTAAAACTTAACATCGAAACTGGAACTGCATAAGTGACAGATGACGTGGATTCTTAGAAAGATTTCATCAGACAAAGCTCGGAACCCCATTGGATAGGAGGAGACATGTGACCCGCTTTCGCGCCAACGCCGAATTTGCATATGTTAATATTTCATCAGAACATGGTAAGCCCGCACTTTTCCTGCAACCAGCCTGATGAATAGATGTGAGAAGCTGGTGTGATTAAATTTTCAAACATGGAATTGCGGGGTGTCTAGATCTGAGGTAAGCTTGTAATTCCTGAGATTAGACTAAGAACTCGATGTATCAGGTATCCAAAAATGGTATCCAGTGTTTGTAATGTCAATTGAAATGTATTATTATTAATTAAAACCTCTGAAATGTAAAAATGCTCGACTGCAGATTCTAACGACGCAGAGCCGTTCCCGGGCAAACTGACACTCCAATACTCTCTTCGATGAAACTGCAATCTCTGATATTCTTAAGGATAATTATTAACTTTAGGAAGTGCATAATACTACTAAATTCTATTCTAAACAACTGTGAGAAGTTATGATTCGAAAGCAATCTTGTGCATTTTGTCAGAAACACTGTTAAAGATGCTATCACTATCTACAGCTAAAATGACAGTTCGTGTACTAGAATAAGTGCCTTGTTTTAAAACAGACTTATCTATGTCTATTTTCAATTTAGGAAGTTGAGAGAGAAATCCAATCTTTTCTTTCTGCTTCATCTATTGAATGGATAGGGTTTGAAGGATAAATATTTATATTTATGTCAAATTTTAATTAGATAGAAACATTGGGAATATAAAAGAGATCTCCATAACATTTTTGTGGATTTTAAAAAAGGCTTATGATAGTGTTCATAGGAATAGTCTATGAATGTTATGCAGGAATTTGGAATACCAAGGAAGTTAATTAACATGACCAAACTATGCATGGAAGATACTTATAATATAGTAACATATAAAGGCAGGAAATCAGACCCCTTCCAAATAACATCTGGCTTGAAACAGGGTGATGCACTATCGCCGCTACTCTTCAATCTGGGCTCTAGAGAAAGTTGTAAGAAGGTAAAGGAGGAATGTGATATTGGAGGAACATCCAAGCTGCTTGGTTATGCAGATGATATAGATATTATAGGGCAAAGTAAACAAAAGACATTAGAAATATTGACTCACTTAAAGGAAAAAGCCCAACAGATGGGGCTGGTTATCAACCAAGATAAGACAGAATATATGGGTAATTTCAAGAGACGGGAATGGCTAAAAACTCTGGGCCACATACAAATAGATAATATGACCATTAAAAGAACGGAAACATACAAATACCTGGGTACAATCTTCAACTGCTCCAACATCATAAGGGAAGAAATACAAACTAGAAATCAACTCTGGAAATAAGATATACTATGCACTACAACATCTACTAAAATCAAAGGCGCTATCTCGTAACACCAAAAATCACAATATACAAAACACTGATCAGACAGTTGAGCTGTATGGCTCCTGAAACCTGGAGTACAACGAAAGGATACGAAGCCTTGTTACAAACCTTTGAGAACAAATTTTAAGACGCATCTTTGGACCCATTAGGGATACACAAAGTTGGAGAGTGGAAAAGAAGAAGTAACAAAAGACATTTATGATTGGTTTAAGTCACCGCTAATCACTGGTATCATGAAGGCTAATAGACTACAATGGCTGGGGCATATAGAAAGAATGGAAGATAATAGGGAAACAAAACTCGCTTACACTCAGGAAATAAATGACCGTAGACCCGAGGTAGACCAATAAGGCGGTGGAGAGATAATATACATACAGACCTACAAGCACTTGGAATCAACGAACTGGCAAGAGAAGGTCCACCAGAGAGACGAATGGAGACAGATTGTATTTTGCAGCAAAGAACCAAGAGCACTTATGAACTGCATTACATCAGAAGAGTTGAGCTTCGTGGAACTCCATCACACGAAGTGAACTTAACTCATTACTCAACATAACTTAAAACACACCACCACTCAACACCACTCATCACCACACAACCCAACACTCAACATCACAACAACAACAACAGATAATGGGAGAGAGTTATTAGACACAGAAGAAGAAGAAGTTGGTTAATTGGGAAAACACAGATAATTATTTATACACACTATAAACACCATGTAGTGGAAGAAATGTTATAAATGTATGTCATTTATTTACATGCATCTTGACATATTCTCACTCTTGTCACTGTCTTACTGTACACGTTCACTGACCCCAGGTCAAATGAGAACTTACATACAGCAGGAACCAGTTGATACAAGGCGTACCCAGTGTGATAAACTCTGACCACCCCAAATTAACCCAACACTAGACTAGAGAGAAAAAAAGAGGGGGAGGGGAACTAGTTCCTACTTCAGGAATTTAGATTTCTTCAGACCTACTTTTAGAATATTGTATTGGTAGGAATGTACATATATATGTGAATATTCATCAGTGATTCTTGGTGGCTACATACCAACAACCACCCAACACATCAGCAAACTAACCACCTAAATCAGACCTGAAAGAGGGAAGCCGAGAGAAAGAGATGAACCACAAGTGAGAGGGAAGATGACTTGGCCATGAGCAAAGTATGGGGAGGCCTTCACAGGAGCTATACGGGCATACCTGAAGTGGATCCATCATTCAATGGACCCTGGCTTACCAAATCTTCCAGTCACCAGGTTACATTTTTCCTTGGTACACACCACACCCAATTTCAGGAAACTGATAGTTAATTGTTGATTCATCATCTTCACACTTAATATGTACAACATCAAAATGTTTACTATAGTTTCACACTTGTTGACATCTCATTTATTGATGCTTGATTGATTGTCTGGGACAATGGTCCAATGTGCAACTTTTCTAATATTTTGTGTAAATCACAATAGAGATGTGTGTACTGGCCAGAAGGCTCAGGCTCAGTCAATAAATGATTAACATGAATTGACCTTCTGTTAATTTATCAGTTCAAACCTATCTGTGAGTCAACAGCTTCTTTGTACATCATGTTGTCAGAATCTAATGTGATTGATTATGTGTTTGATTGTTTAAAAATAAATCCACTCATAATGACTTACTAAAATGGGGGAGAGAAGACTCTAGATCTATCAACTGCTCAACATCCATGTTTTCTTCATCTAAATCAGGCTGAGAAAATTCTCCAGACTTTCCTCAGATTTGATAAACAAAAAGGGGGCTCCAGAGCTACAGAATCCTTGGAGAAGGGGCATAATCCCAGTTAGTAATCATTATTCTCACCAGGGCCATAATCTATATCTCCTAGACATAATTTAAGAAGACGAGGCCTGCAGATAACTCAAGGGTCATATTCTGGGGTTATTGAGGATAGAAGAGGATGGGGCTCTACTTCTTTTGTTAGAAATGGGGCATGCACTACAGTGATCTCCAACTCCCTTCAAAAATATATGACAGGTCTCTTGTTTCACTTTCGGACTGCACGAAGTTTTGCCTATTGCGTCTTATTTGTTACTCAGCATACCTCAGCTGCTTTTCTTCGAAGTACTGTTCTCTTAAGGACACGGCGTCTTTGCTGTTAGATGGTCATGCCCATCGTCTGTTATTACTTTTTTTTTCTCAGATACGTTGCCACGCATCATCTTGTAATCACCGATCATGATTGGTCATTCATTATTGTATTTCACTTCACGGTTGCGTGCCTGAGTCACTTCTGGTTGTGCCTTACCACAGTTACCAGCTCTAATAATATGATCACACTGTCTCTCCCTAACATTAACTGACTGTCTTCTATGAAACGTGTTTAAGATGTAGTGCCTCTTATGAATTACACGTGATTCACTATCGAACACGTGATTCTTCAGCTTGTGAACTATATATGAACTGTATGTACTACCACTTTTAAATTATCTAGCAGCCTTTTTACAGCCTTAGTCACTGTAATATGTTTCTGGCCATAATTTACTCTTAGCAACGCCCTAACAATACACATGCAGATACATAATCAAAGTTTAATTATTTAACCACTTATCTAAAGTAGACTCGGGTGATGTGATTATCTACACAGATGGGTCGGTGTTGAGAGGTAGGAGAAGTGCCTGGGGGTTCTTAGCAAAAGCTAATGGTCGACGTTTGGTGCAGACGAGTCTGGCATATGATACCACAACATCAAGCTTAAGAATGGAGGTGGAGGCAGTCAGTGCAGCTTTCCGCTGGATGGAGAATACGACACACACACACACACACATCGTGATTGTAACTGACTCAGAAAGCATGCTGAGTAGGGTGAGGACAGGCAGGCTTCGTGCAGAGTGGCTTGCTTCGCTTCGGAAGTCACGGGTGACAAGCATCGTCTGGATCTTTTCTCCGGGGCATGCTGGTGTGCTGGGGAATGAACAGGCGGACAGATTGGCTGGCTCGGCAAAACTTGGTGGAATATTGATGCATGACAAAGCAGACGTGGTTTCGGCCTTATGGGAGCATGTGTACACCTCGGAGGAGCAAATGGATCACCATAGTCTGGCAAGAATACGACAACGAGGGGTGACGAGGGGATAAGGCCGACGATCGACGCTCAGAGGAAAGGCGAGACGGACATACAATCAGAGTGCTACTGGTACTATTAGTGTTGGAACCCTTCGCTGGCTGCTGAGGATGGGGACGGAGCGCTTATGGGAATGCCCCGAAGGCTGTGATGTCGGTTCCTAGATCAATCAATCAATCAATCAATCTAAAGTAGAGTGATTTTGACTTGGTCTATGAGTTTGTCTCACAAAATTGAAGCTGTTGGACCTTTGTGTTGCGCTGTTGTAATTTAGGACGGAGAAGGAGTAGAATTCTTGTTGTTAACAGTCTGTAGTAGTGTTCGTAGTTCGCAGATCTCCCGAATTTTTCTAGGACACTAATAATATAATTCACAGAAGGTATCGCAGCCGCTTCATAAATCTTTAATTACTACATTTTTTTTTTCATATCCCTTACAGGACGTTTGCAGTCAACACCAGCATTTTTCAGCTACTGTTGATGTAATAGGCACGTTTTACTTTCAGTAGATTGCCGTTGTTTTCTGAACGACCGGCTCCCATACCAACACATTATAACACAACGCGACACGGTCTGCTGCACAAATCGGTCGCAGCTGAGTTTCGAACGCCTGGTAAGAGGCTCACGAACCGCGTTCGCAAGCCTTTGTCCACGGAGACGGCTAATTCACCACGTCAAGTTCTTAACAATCGACCATGTTTCCACCGCTCTGAATGAAGTCGCCAACTCACTGTTTGTCGTTGATCGTTTGGTCGAATAACATTCTCCAGTCTGACTGCAATTATTCTTGAATATCAGTCTTTAGTGAAGTTCTACATTGTCTCTATGTAGTAACTCTACAGGTTTAAATCGTCTTATTTCGTAACTGGAAGATCTAGTAGAGTGTGTGTGTTCTGTCTACTGACCTGCTGTCGATATTTCGTGAACCTGTGAGTTGTTCTAATCTCTTTAAACCGTCTTTGTTCTCAGTCGACTTTCGCATAACTTTCTCCATGCGTGTCTTA
This sequence comes from Cepaea nemoralis, assembly GCA_014155875.1. Classification (NCBI taxonomy): domain Eukaryota; kingdom Metazoa; phylum Mollusca; class Gastropoda; order Stylommatophora; family Helicidae; genus Cepaea; species Cepaea nemoralis. The sequence continues at coordinate 63,196 of JACEFZ010000952.1, forward strand.
CCGGTTGTCGTACGTAAGTAATATTCACATAACTTTATTCTGCTGTAAACCCGTTTTGGTCCATGGCACCGCCACAATAACTTTTGGGGTGCAGTCGCCTGACCTGTACGTAGTGATGCACCGGCTTCCTTTAGGATCATCATAATTGCTCCTGATAAAGGTAACTTCTTCCGCCGACCGTCTGACCTCTGTTACGACCTCCAGTGGACTCGCAATAGTGCCACGTTACTATCTCCCTACCTATCTTCGCTCAGTACTTACAAACAAGAAGATGCTCTGGCATCTTCTGGCTACCTCCAGTTTTAAGTATACCAGGCAGATCACAATTATTCATGTCTCTTCAGCATTCTCATTTATTTACAGTGTGTGCTTCGATCTTTACTGCGGTGACAGTTAAATACGTGTGTGAATGCCTCTCTGTACCTGCTGCTGGTATTGTAGTAGATGAAGATGTTGCAGGACGCGTTGACTGACTCCAGGATATACGCCAGAGATACAAGGACGGCGTTTAAGTTCTTGTAATGACCTAGTATAGCAAATTCCGGAACCACTATCATGGCAATAAAAATGCTGCAGACCGGAGTGTAACAGATGATAAACAACATAGCAATCAGTACAACCATCTTGGAGACAGACTTGTCCCTGGCAGACAGAGAACCAGAATGGCTCGGTGCATTGAACAGTTTACGCCATTTTGCTTTCCTCTTCAACGCCTCCACCAGTACAGCTGTGGATACAAAGACGATAGCGAATGTGCTAAATGGTAGCAAACCACTATTGATGGGAAACGAGTATTTTTCCACAACTTGCAAGTCTTCAGTGAAAGCAATTGCTAGCCAGGTTGTGTTAGGCTTGCCTGGATGTGGTGACACAACGAATCTTGTGGAGTAGTAGACGGGAACTATATTAGCAGACAAAATGACCATGTAGATGGCGATAACGATAATAGAGACCCTTCTGGAAGTGAAGATCAGCTGGACCTGAATGAAAGTAAGATCAGATGTGTCACTGTGAAGTATTTGGATGTTACATGTTCTAGGTCATGGCATACTACGATGGGTGGCCAATTCTGTCCTTGACCGAGTTCCTTCCTCCCAGAGAATTACAGTCAACACATTTTCAAAAGTCATGCGTATCAGAATTTAAATACACCAGTTATTATTGATTTTGAAATGCTCATTCCAAATATCTTAATGCAATACACCAAATGTTCTGGCAGTTTTATAATGATGAATATGTTTTACAGTAAAAAAAAATAGTGTATGCTTGTTTAATTCTCTGGGGTGAACAGTTAGTCATTCTACTGTATCACTATTAAACAAAAAAGTATGGTTATATACCCAATTAATTGATATTTCAACATAACCAGATATATAAAATAAAACCATTATTTAAAGTTCACATATAATGTTTTAAAACAGCACATTTGAACGCATTCCATCATTATGCATTCGCTGTTCGACTTCTCTTTTCTAGCTTATTGTAGTCAACCGATGCGGTGTCTCTTGTAACAGTCCACCAGTAATCAGCAAGCCTTGAAAGACTCCAATTGCCTTGATACCTTGTCTCCAAAGCAATTATGTCTGGTGAAATCATTCACCATGTCCACCAATGACACCACCACAGTTTGACGTCAAGCAGTCAGATGAGACTCCAGAAAATACATTTTCAAAGATGTGATGCGGCCAATACTTTTATACTTCAGAAGAAGATTTTCTACCATTGCATTGTAATTATCAGATCTGTTGTTTACAAGGAAATTGTCCACCACTGACTTAAATGCCAGCCATGCAGCTTTGTCCGTCCCATGCAACACGCACATAAACAAACTCTTTTAGCTTCACTCAGTCTTGGGCATTTTCTAATGAGGTATTTGAAAGCCTAATCTAGTGGTTCTCAACCTTTTTTAGCCCGTTCCCCCCTTCAGCATATTTTCATAACGTCACCCCCCCCCCCTTTCATATTTCCTACCTAACAATTTTGGCCCGTGACCCCCTTCACCATATTTTCAGAACGTCACCCCCTCCCCTTCGTATTTCCTAACTAAACATCCCTCCCACCCCTACACAGTATACGTAATAATGCAATCGTTCTCAACCTTTTTTGGCCCGTGCCCCCCTTCACCATATGTTCAGGCTGTCATCCCCCCCCCCCCCTCCAACGTTCCAAAATTATCAGCCTCAAAAGGTGCATTAAAAATAACATGCCTATAATAGTGAAAATACTTATTTTCTTCCATAGTTGTACATAACCTTCACATGTAAAGATACATTTTATAGTGTAGTTTTCTACAGTTAATAGCAAATGAATATGCTGATGGATATTAAAACTTAAATAGAAGTATTTTTACATTCGCTATATTTTATTAAAACACCATATTAATCATACTACAATAAACAAACAGTTAAAAAGTCAAAGAATTGTAGCTTAATATACGACACTAGGATGCCAGAAAATTGTGCTTCATCAAACAAAACGCTCATTACAAAACCTGGATATTGTAGATTCGTAATTTAATTAAATGAAAATTGTAATCAATGAGAACACTGTGATTGTTTTTCCCACAGCAATTCTGAAATACGCGGAGGAGTGCTTGAAAGGGCAACATCTAATCTGTTGCGTTGTCAGTCTCAAAATACAGTCTCCTTAAATCCGCAATAATAATAATTTGAAAAGCTGAGACGTGTAGATTCATAAACAATGGAGGAATCTCGGTAATCGGTTTCTGTTTTAATGTGATCTTGAAATAATCGGGAAATTTAACATGATGAGTGCACTAAACCTGATTAAAACGGAGAAGCAATAACAAAACAACATAAGTTACCGCAAATAAAATCTCCGGTAAAATACGGCAACCATTAATCTAAATCTTAACGTAAATCATAGGGCGGGGGGAGTATATTATATATACTGTAATTAAAAAAACTAGTAGAACATATATTTAAAATGGAGGCAATCAACATTTGTATACGTCATTTACGCTTTAAGCACACCACAATTAGTTATGATCAACTATTTTTAAATCCGGTATATTTTGGTTTTTGACTAGTTATCAAACAAGTCCTCTAAGTCCTCTAAAAAGTACTGGAGAGTTTTGGTCATAGACCATAACTTTATGAAGGGAAAATCCCAACTGCACCTCCCCGCGGTAGAGGATGGAAACAAACTACGGTGTGGCTAACACAGCTCTGGGGACCGAGTATCCACCGGAATAAGTGGACAACTGTGCAGCTGAGCAGAGCAGGGCACTCACTTGTCCTGACAGTCGGAAATGGCCGTCAAAGGCAGAGTTAAAAGACCACCGTGTGAATGTGGAAGGCAAGGGGAAACCACCACATTATCTTCCCAAGATTTCAATGGCGACTACACATTTCGTAGGGCAATAGTGAACCC
>JACEFZ010000953.1:0-18093 GCA_014155875.1 Cepaea nemoralis
GCCCCCCTGGGGGAAAATTGAAAAAAAATTAGAAAAAGCGGGCAAATTTTCCCAAATTTTTTGGGGTTTTTGGCCATGCAATAGGCTCCCAGTCAACAGCATGCCAAACAAAAAGGGTTACAGACCAGAGGGAAAAGGGGAAAAGGGGCCCGACCACGTAAACGTTGGATGAGGGAAAAACAAAATCCATGGGAAGTCGAATACGAAGCCCAAAAACCGCACTCTCACAAAGTTTATACTTCACCCGACACCGCAAGGTACAAAGGAACATCGATGAAGAGATAAATTTTATTTCTCCTGCCCCTCTTCCGTTTTCCCAAACCATTTTCCCGTTTACCTCCACCGTAACAACGCAGCATGAAAATATTTCCCCCGGCATCGACAGAAACGTCATCATTCTTTAAATCAGCTTGTATGCCCAACTGAATACTTCAAATTCACGGAAACGCGGAAATAATACAAGGCGATGTGTACAACACCCGGCCAATCTAAACCTCGCTCGCTCCTCGTCTAGCGCGCTCCAACCTGCTCGCCCGTCATCCGTTTGGAGGTTTCCATTTATGTCATCTGGTCTAATTTTAGACAGCGGAGCGAGTGAGTAGTCAGAGGCTAATTTTAGAAGTGTTCGCACAGACAACCAAAGACCGTTGAAGGAGGCAACATTCTGTACCACTATGCATCATCGTGCGAGTCGTGGAGCGCAGTGGCTAGCACGTTTGTCTGCATGTACGGTGGTCCGGTGTTCGGATCCCCATCGAGGCGGGGAGATTTATAAATTAATCTGGGACCCCAGGTGGATCCAGCCTAAAATCTGTACCAGGACATGCTATGGGAAGTCAACTTGGTCGGTGTTATATTGACCACATCACGCATCCAGGACCCATTAGCCGATATAATGTGGGGCAAGCACCATATATCCAAAATGACCCAAGGCGTGCAAAAAGGACATCTACTGTACTATCTCTCTCTGTCTCTGTCTCTGTCTGTCTGTCTCTCTGTCTCTCTCTCTCTCTCTCTCTCTCTCTCTCTCTCTCTCTCTCTCTCTATACTATCATATATATATATAATATATATATATATAGTATAGTATATATATATACTAGCTGACCCGGCCCGGCTTCGCCAAGTCCTTGATGGGGAGCATCTCATTTAATTCATATAAGTAGTCATATAAGTTCCCGTTCCCGTTACCGACTGTCTGTCTGTCTGTCTGTCTGTCTGTCTGTCTGTCTGTCTGTCTGTCTGTCTGTCTGTCTGTCTGACCCGGCCTGGCTTCGCCCAGTCCTTGGTGGGGAGCATCTCATTTAATTCATATAAGTAGTCATATAAGCTCACGTTCCCGTTCCCGACTATCTATCTGTCTGTCTGTCTGTCTATCTGTCTGTCTATCTGTCTGATCCGGCCCGGCTTCGCCCAGCCCCTGATGGGGAGCATCTAATTTAATTCATATGAGTAGTCATATAAGTTCCCGTTCCCGACTGTCTGTCTGTCTGTCTGTCTGTCTGTCTGTCTGTCTGTCTGTCTGTCTGTCTGTCTGTCTGTCTGTCTGTCTGTCTGTCTGTCTGTCTGTCTGTCTGTCTGTCTGTCTGTCTGTCTGTCTGTCTGTCTGTCTGTCCTGTCTGTCTAATCATTTATTGGTTGCAGTTAGAACAACCTTAGATAAACGAAGACCAACTTACAAAAAAGCATTAGAAAGAGCACTTGAAAGATCTTTACATCTTCCCCAACAATTAACTTGGGTAAATGGAGCAGCGGCAGCAGCAGCAGAAGAAGAAGAAAAAGGAGGAGTAGGAGCTGGGAGGAGGAAGAGGGGGGAGGAGGAGAAAGAGAGAGAAGGAGGAGGATGAGGGGAGAGGGAGGAGGGGGAGGAGAAGAGGAAAGAGGGTAGGAGGTGGAGGAGGGGAGAGGGAGGAGGGAGGAGGAATATAACGCATATGCCTGTAGATTTAATAATGGCTGAAGTTGTTCCATGTCTTCTTAGAGTTGGCGACAGTGTAAAGAAATATAAAATCTTCAAACTTGATAGAGATAAGGTAACTATTATTTATTCATTCTTTAAGCAAAAAAAGATGAGTTACAATGTTATGCATTATGCATTATTTTTATGAAAACTTTGAAAATGCCTTACAGATTGTATCACTATTTATTATAACTCATATGCCGGTACATAACTATGGACAAAGAGTTTATAAATCTTTGAAAACGATGCCACAATATGACTATAAGTTATACAGAAAAGTTATGCCCTTTGAAATAACTTTTACAGAGTTAAGTCCCCTGAGATATATGAAATTACAATGAAAAATGGAAAATGAAATAATATTGGGTAAGCAGCTAATTTCACACTAAAACAATATGACAGTGGGCTGCGCTGGAATGAAAGGAAGACGTGTAGAAAATTTCATCTCAATCGGATGGGCCGTTCGCGAGCGCATAAAGGACATAGGGACATACAGACAGACAGACAGACAGACGGAGATCACGGAAGGACTGTAGCAGGCTTGCCATTCACATATCCTTTGTGGATGTTTATTCTGCCTTTGGAATCTACTACCAAATTAGCTTCTTCATTGGCAATAGGAATGGAGTGGCCGCATGTCAAAATGCCATCTTCATAAAAGGTATTACAAACAGTACATTTATTTGCGTTAAACATGTCAAAGGCCTGTGCTGAGTTCACAGTGTGTTTCTCTGATTGTTCTTCATCTGATGATGAACTATCAAATAAGGCGGCATTTGCTTTCTTGGTCATTTGTCTTCCTTCAAAATCATGACGATAATGCCCGTACGCCTTACAGAGGAAACATTTACGTACATTTCTGAAGGATTTACGTTCCTTATTTTGTCTATTCACGATGTTCAGTAGATATGTAGGATATGCGGGGTTCTTGTCACACATCTCACCTTGGTGGTGTGAAATTTTACAATATCTACAATGATTGTATTTCTCAGATGTAGGCTTATATGGTTTTTGCCTATTATAGGGTTCTGATCGGGGTCTTTCATAGTTAGCCGATGCTACAAAGTTTGTATCAGTAGCTTCACTAGCAAAACAATGTTTATTGGCTGTATAATAAGCCGAACCACGTCTCTCAATCTGATCTACACTCGTACATTCATTCTCTTGCAAAAATTTTGAAAATGATGATGGAAGGGATGAGATGACTTTATCCCTGATGATAAGATCTTCTAATTTTTGATAATCTTTATCTATTTTAGCTGCTGAAGTCCATTTGGTAAATATGTCTCGGACTAAGCAGAGGTAGTCAGAGAACGTTTGAGTTGGTTTGGGGCTCAATTTGCTAAATTGTTCTCTGTAACCTGCCTCATCTAGCATAAAATGTGTCATAATCTTTGATTTTAGATAATGGTAGTCTTTTCTGAGGTCTTTGGGGATGACTTTTAGAGGCTCCCCTGACAAACTCCTCATATAAATAATATTCCATTCAGAAAGTGGGACCTGGTAATGGTCCATTAAAGTTTCAAAATTCTGGGTGAAGGCTGCAATGCAGTCACCCGAGGTATAATTTCTTACAATACCTTGATACTTTTTGTACTGGTTTTCTTTCTCCAGTCTTTCAGCTTTCTTAGACTCTTTGTGTATGGCAGTCTCGGTGTCAAGCTGTTTAATTTTTAATTGTAACTCAAGCTCTTCTCTTTTACTCTGAGCTGCTATTTCTGCCTTCTTTAATTCATTATCTAACTCTGCCTGCTTTGTTTTTGCAGACAATTCTGCTTCTGTTGTCTTGGCAGCTCTTTCAGCCGCTCTTTCGTCGCGTTCGCTCGCTTTCTCTCGAAGGTGTTCAGAATACTTAGCTTCACTCCACTTTGTTAACTCATCACCAGTTAACTTTAGCTTTAAACCCATCTCGATGAAATCGTTTAATGAAGACATGATGGTACATTTAAATGCAAATGAGTTGTCAGACACACACACTTTGTTACAAGTTGTTAGTAAAGTGAAAAATTTACAATTGTGTTCAACTTACAATTTGTGCCCAAATTTGCATCCGAAAGTATATAGAAAAGAAAATATACTCAAGTGTACTGGATGCGGTGGAGAACTGTTCAAATTCGGGCTAGGAAATGTAGGGTCGCTACTTCAAAACACAAATGACCTCTACGGGCAAGGGTTTCAGATGGCCACAGAAAACCTGCTTTGTTTTTGGAGGAAATAAATTAGCGTCTATCTGATGTGGTGTGTATGCTTGTCACTAAGTTTTGATTAGGTTTGTATGGCGTTGAGTGTAATTGTAGGTCGTAATGTCGTTAGTCAACAATTTTTTTTTCAACACCACAAGTCACTTTCTTTCCGAAACTTTCTGCTTTCCATAATCAACTTCACCAAGACAATCTAAATATATCTCAACACTCTACAACATTGATGACACATCACTTACATCAAGATGACATTCAGTAAGGACATAGACATCAAGTTTACAAGATGGCGACAAGGTCACAATGGCGACAACTTCACAACATGTCGACAAGGTCAAAATGGCGACAAGTTACACAATCACTGATGTTTTACACGTTTACAAGATCAAACAAATGTATGTACTTTACGTTCACATCTAGCCTCCATATTCAAACAAATGTAATACTATACGAGGATGAGCCTTCACGATCACATTTAAATGTACATTACAGCTGGACAAAGGTCTTCACGTTTACAAATCTAGGTTCAAATCTTAATTAATTAACCCACGATGACAACTATGGCTCAAACACGGACGAGCAACCCACGTTCACACATGTCAGGGTCTTAAACCTGGCTCGTTATACCTAACACATGTGAGACAAGTACAAGTACAACATGATTGGACTTGAGACACAACGACACGAAGTTCAATGGATTTATTTACAGATCACATGCAATACGATCTAGTTTGGCATGTGATGATCATTACAATACATATATTATATATCAATACACTTACAGACAACCCACAGCTTACAGTCTATCTCACAAGATGTACAAGCACTCGACTTTCGGGCACAGAACTACACAAGCCTTTCTCTCCCCATGCGTCCTGTCTGGTCCGAGTACCCCAGCTGTCTGTCTGTTTCTCGCAAAGCGCTTGCCCTCTGTGGATTGACGTCACGAGGACCGCGTGCGCCTTGCTTTGTCCTTGCCTGACCGCTGGCTATCGCGTCAGCCAGCAACCTGCGGGCAGGTAACTAATACTCGCCTGGCTGGCGTAACGACGTTCCTGCATCCCGGTTGGGGACTATTCGCCTGGCGGGCGTAACGATGTTCCTGCATCTCGGCTTGAGATTCTGACACATCTAAGTCTACGAAGACTTATGGAATAAACCGTCACACAATCTGCTCTTTGTAGACAACGCCGTTCGACTGATAATTGAGGCAGAAATAAAACTTTAAATATTGAGCACAGCCCACTTCTGGCAACGCTGATCACACTCTGGTATGAACCTAAGGCCTATCCACGTCAATATGGAAGCACTAGACTCGAGTTAATAATATGGCTAGTGATTGTGGTCGTAAAGTCGAATGGTCGTAAGTTGCATAAGTCGTAAGTCATATATATATATATATATATATATATGTGTGTGTGTGTGTCTATACACACACACACACACACACACACACATATATATATATATATATATATATATATATATATATATATATATATATATATATATATATATATATATATATATATAGAAGAAGAAGAAGAAGAAGAAGAAGAAGAAGAAGAAGAAGAAGAAGAAGAAGAAGAAGAAGAAGAAGGCTCAACCAAGCTAGATGCTGAAGCTCCAGACAGAACTGATGCCCTCGTTAAATATGATCTACATTATTATCGGTAAAGATTAGTAGACCATCTTGGTTGTTGTGCGCGCCGCGTTGGGTGACGACAGTTGCGTCATCGTTCCCTTTATGTTCAACGGATAACACGAGAAGGGAGAGTTGATTTACATAGCCGAGTTTTGGCACAACAGTAGTTCTCAACATAATCCTGCACTGGGTACTTTCGTCGCAGTGACTCATATGTAGATCATGCAGTAGTTATCATCATTTTAAAGATTCTAAATGTGTTATATCTGTACGAACGTCTTCTGATACACTTGGTCGTTTCAAGTTTAGTGATTCATAGAGTCTTCGTGGCGAAGTAGTCAAGCCGGTTGACTCGGGCTCCGAAGGTTGTGGGTTCGATTCCGGGCCGCGTCCTTCGGTTCATGAGTGAGATATTTCGGAGACTCCTGTGGGAGTTCGTGCTTTGTGCGACGCTTTCCGCGCTGCGGAAAGAGACCGAGCCATATGGGATAAAACCCTGTGCAATGAAGTCAACCCCTGTCGACTTTTAAGCGGTATATTTTTAGTGATTCTGATTCTCTATGACGTAATCACAAATGATGGCATTGTTGTGTTTGCTGGGGATCAAACCAAATGTGTGCTATAAGACTTAATGGTGTGTGGTTTAAGAACCCAAAGATTAATTCTGCCCACATACATCACTAATTGGGAGCCGTGACCAGCGCGCTTGAAGTCGGCCCATTGAATCCCCATAGGGGTGCGTATTTTTAAAGAAGAAAAAAACGATTACCTGTGCTTCGAGGTCGAATCAGTCTATAGTGGGTACGAGGAAACATTAAGGGAAGTACAACAGCCGGCAGGATATTGTAACACCAGCAAACAAATGAAAGTAATATTAGTGGAAACATGCATCTTTCTTGTGGTAAGATTTAATTGTGAGTCGTCGACCGTTTCGCAATGACTAATGAAGACAATTGAGGCTTTTGAGCTCACATGGTACGGAAACATTTTGAGAATATCGTGAACTAACGAGAAGAAAAATAAAATCCTGACTATTTATGAGATCTGAACATGGAAGAAATCTGGCTCATAAATAGTATCGTATCTCGGAAACGGAAATACGTTTGCCATATTCGACGTCACAGCGGTTTGGAAAGATTAGTGATGCACGTAGAAAAACTAAGAAGTATAATCGGAAGCCCATAAACGGGCACTCTCCCGCTGTTTATACTTCACCTCGACATCGCAAGGTACCAGAGGAACATGATGAGATGATGAGTGATGGAGAAGCGCCAGGGGTCGATCAGCTCGAGGATGGACACGAGACATTGAAGACATCTTGGTCATGAACATGCATGCGGTGGAAGAGATGGCAAGGGATCGAGAATCTTATCGCCACGTCATGGCGAGGGTGACGTTCTGCAAAAGACCTATTACAAGAGGACCATGGCAAGTCACCGCTTAGTGGTTAACTGTTGATACAAGTTTGCATGTGTGTGTGTGTGTGTGTGTGTGTGTGTGTGTGCGCGCGCGTGCGTACGTCAAATTACAAGAATGAAAATTGTATTTTACTTTATCCTTAAGAAAGCACGGAGACGACAAAACAGAAATGTGTGCGTATTTAGGACAACCAAATACAGTAGTATCATTTGGCTAAGGACGCTAGGTTAGAAGATGAGTGACAAAGACGGAAGGAATACAGCACATGGAAATGCTTGAACCGTTGAAGTCAAGAACACTTCGTTCTCTCCCAGGAGAAGCTGGACGTGCCGTATCTGTGACTCACGGACTAATAACCTTCACCTACCAACAGGCGTCCGAGTAACCTCACAGCTGGAATGCATCAGGTCGTGGCTTTGTGAACTGGGTACTGGGGGTTTTAAGATGCCTGGCGTGGGTACAACAGTCCAGCTTAACTCTTAGCGCGTGCATCTAAACCCCGCTTTACAGCTGAAAGATGCTGGTGTTGACAGCTAAGTCCTGTAAAAAGGATATGCTAAAGTTACCCTTGGGAGTTAACTTTTTGATCATGGTTGATTCGAAGCTAGTTGGTTCAGACTTATCTTACAACGAAAACTCCATATCTCCACACAGAGAGTTGAAGACAGTTGCATATCCTTTACAGGACGTCGCAGTCAACCCCGTCATTTGTTCCTGATTGTAATTTCTTGGCCTGTTCCGTGGCGAAGGTGTTACGGACGCAATTCGTAATCCGGCATACCACGATCGAAACACAGCTGTGTTGAATTTGTATGAAATGGTACGGGTGCCTGTCGTTCAGAAAGTAATGGCAAACTACTGAGACTAAACTTGCCCAGGAATCACGAACAGCCAAAACATTCCGGAGTTGACTGCTACGTCCGTACAGGATATGCAGCTAACTAAACAAATATTTCTTGGCAAGTTTACGTTCAGTAGTTTGCCATTGCTTTCTGAAGGATCGGCACTCTTACCATTGAATGAAAATCAGCTCAAGCCCCCCCCCCCCCCTTTTCCCCAAATCACCCGCAGCTGTGTTTCGAACGCTGTATGCGGAATTACAAATTGCGTTCGGCAACCCCTTGCCACAGCACCGGCTACACACAGAGTGCCAGGTGCGATTTGCAAGCTGGCTCACACCAGTTGATAGGGAACTGCGTTGATAATTTCATGATCACATTTGGAAGAGAGTACGACGCCTGGTCTCGTCGCCTGCTAACGAGGAAAAGACTAGCTTCGAGCAATGCGGCCTAAACACATGTGATGGCCTTATCATTTCACAGACCCATCGTAGAAAACTGCTTACGGACAGTGTGTGTGTGTGTGTGTGTGTGTGTTGTTGGGTGGGGGGGGGGGGGGTGATAACAGGAAATTCCACATGACTGCACATAGAGTATTAGGTTTAACTCTGTCAACAATTGTCCTGAAGAAGTGGAATGTGTCTGCCGAAAGGTGCAAATATCGCAGCTCTGCTATAAGTAGGCACAACGCAATATCGTCCAAAACAACATTCCGGACGTACGCAAAAGAAGAAGAATAACAGACGTGATTCGCAGAAATACTGGAACTGAATACAAGCTATATATTAGGAGCGTGCATTTGAAACCCGTTCCAATGGCTTTATTACAAAAGCATGAAAGAAACATTAACAGTGTGGTAGATTGAAACAAAGCATTCATTTTGAATGAATTATGCACCATGGGTTGGTTAGAAGATGTCGCCGTAGGCATTCAGGCAAGCATTCCATTGCTTAGGTAGGCGGCGAATGCCGTCCGCAAAAAAAAAAAAAAAGATTGTGCTTGCTCACTGAACCAAGTGTTTACCGCGTTCATTAAGTCTGCATCTGTGTGAAATCGTTGCCCCTTGAGAGCTTTTTTTAGAGGTCCGAACAAATGAAAATCACATAATGACAAATCAGGACTATAGGCTGGATGTTGCAGAATGTCCCACTTCTTCCTTGCTAATGCTTCCTGCACAATCTTTGTGACATGCAGGACGAGCATTATCGTGCAACAAAATCACAGCCGCGAGAAAGCATGCCGGGTCGTTTATTCTTGATGGCTTTTTGCAGCTTGTCTAGTGTTTGCAAGTAGTGGATAGAGTTGATGTTGACACCAGGTTCTTTAAAGTCGCCAACAATAGCCCTTCGATGGTAAAAAAAAAATGCGCACAGCATGACCTTACTAGCGGAAAACTGTAACTTGAATTTTTTGGCTTTTAGTAATCCAGCATGCTTCCATTGCATGCTCTCTCTTTTGCTGCTCAGCTCAAAGTGGTGACACCATGATTCATCGCCTGCCACTATGCGGAAGAGAAATGCATCACCCTCCACTCTGTAACGCAGCAAGTGGTTCAAACACCATCCCATTCGTTCCTCTTTTTGGTGGTCGGCCAACTTCCGTGGTACCCACTGTGAACACACCTTCCGATATTGCAGTTTCTTACGAACGACCTTTTGAATTATCCCAATTGACACATCAAATTCTTTCGCTAGCGAACGTATGCTTCGACAACGGTTCATCTGTACTGCTGCATCAATTTTGGCGATGGTTTTTTTCTGTTGCAACAATATGCGCTTGACCCGGCCGTTGAAGATCTGTCGTGAACTGACGTCCTTTCCGAAACATTCGTGCCCAGTCTGTCACTGTTGTCTTCGACACACATTTGTTACCGTACGCTGCCTGCATTCTTCGACGAATGTCCACTGGTCGACATCCTTCAAATGAAAGAAACTGAATCACCGCTCTTTGAGCTTCTTTGGACGGATTTTGGATCAACCCGGTCATTTTCTCAACGGTCAGAAACAGAACCTATGCATCATGAGACGATAAGCACTTGCTCTTTTATTCATTGGTCAGTACTTATCACATGATTATGACATGATCATGTTCAACGTACGCAATTACGTGCGGTGCGGCACGAACGGATTTCAAATGAACGCCCCTTATATTTTGTGTAATCTGGCCTTGCAGCTACTCTATGTGTGTGTGTGTTTTTTTTAAAGCTCTGGGGTGATGTTTGAGCCCAACAAGTGGCGTACTGTTTAATAAGAGTTAAGCATGTACTATGTACAACATGAAATATTGCGAATATGGCTACAGTCAACAGGTTACAAACTGTGAACATCTTGGCCTTATTGTCAGCAGAAGTGGCCACTGTTCAGCACAGGCCAGACGTAGCGTAGACAAGCAATGCAGTTTTAGAAACCTTGAACACAGCAGCAGTAAACAATTTAAAGTACAGATTTTGAGAACATACACCTTTCCCGTGGCATGATGCGATTCCTAGCTTATTTCGTAAATCACCAAAGAAGAACATCGACTTAAAAACTACAGAAATGTTCTTAGAATATTGTAGACCAGAAAAAGGCAAACATTGTCATTTTACCAGATCTGAACATCGAAGAAAACTGGCCTAAAAACAGCAAAATGTCTGGGAAACTGAAACACTGTGGCCATTTTAACTCCACAGTGGTTCGGACAGAAGAGCGATGGAAGGCGTGGTTCCTGGAAGAAGTAGCACGGGTCGACCAGCACAAAGATGGACACTGGTCATCGCAGGTGCCTCGGGCATGACGTGGATGGGGAATAGCAAAAGATCTAGAGGGACATTCTGCATAGAACGTGTTACATTGTGAGCACAAGAACGTCAGTCAAGGCAATGACTTGCAGTTTGACTTCTTGTTCAGAAATATATTGCAAACTATTGCACGTAACATTGTCTGGAGAATCAACCTGCGATTGATTGTTCGTAGCGTCCTGCAAGGGACATGCAACATTTACAAACCAGTAATAGATAACCGCCGGCTTCATGGCCTAGAGTTTAGCAACTTTTCTCCGTAATCTCATATACTCTCGTAGGTAATGTGACGACGGTGAGAATCAGCAGTGGTTCGAATCGCGTTGGTAACTTACAGGGTATGTGAACCGGCCGCTCAGAAAGCAATGGCAAACTACTGAGCGTAATCTTGCCAAGAAATCGACAATCAGCTGAAAGATGCTGGTGTAGACAGCGATGTCCTATAAAGGATATCCAAAACATTATAATAGATACCCAATAACTTGGTCTGGCAGATAACCAATAATTTAGTTTGACAGATAACCAGTAACTTACTCAGACAGAGAACCAATAACCTAGTCTGGCAGATAACCAGTAACTTAGTCTGACAGATAACCAATAACTTAGTCTGACAGATAACCAGTAGCTTATTTTGACAGATAACCAGTAACTTAGTCTGACAGGTAACCAGTACCTTAGTCTGACAGATAACCAGTAACTTATTTTGACAGAAAACCAATAACTTAGTCTGACAGATAACCAGTAACTTATTTTGACAGAAAACCAATAACTTAGTCTGACAGATAACCAGTAACTTATTTTGACAGAAAACCAATAACTTAGTCTGACAGATAACCAGTAACTTATTTTGACAGATAACCAATAACTTAGTCTGACAGATAACCAGTAACTTATTTTGACAGATAACCAGTATCTTAACCTGACAGGTAACCAGTACCTTAGTCTGACAGATATCCAGTAACTTAGTCTGACAGATAACCAGTAACTTAGTCTGACAGGTAACCAGTACCTTAGTCTGACAGATAACCAGTAACTTAGTCTGACAGATAACCAGTAACTTAGTCTGACAGATAACCAGTAACTTAGTCTGACAGATAACCAGTAACTTAGTCTGACAGATAACCAGTAACTTAGTCTGACAGATAACCAGTACCTTAGTCTGACAGATAACCAGTAACTTTGTGTGGCAGATAACCAGTGACTTAGTCTTACAGATAACCAGTAACTTAGTCTGACAGATAACCAGTATCTTAGTCTGACAGATAACTAGTAACTTAGTCTGACAGATAACCAGTAACTTAGTCTGACAGATAACCAGTAACTTACTCTGACAGATAGCCAGTAACTTTGTCTGAATGATAACCAGTAACTTATTCTGACAGATAACCAGTACCTTAGTCTGACAGATAACCAGGAACTTAATATGACAGATAACCAGTAACTTAGTCTGACAGATAACCAGTAACTTAGTCTGACAGATAACCAGTAACTTAGTCTGACAGATAACCAGTAACTTAGTCTGACAGATAACCAGTACCTTAGTCTGACAGATAACCAGTAACTTTGTGTGGCAGATAACCAGTGACTTAGTCTGACAGATAACCAGTAACTTAGTCTGACAGATAACCAGTATCTTAGTCTGACAGATAACTAGTAACTTAGTCTGACATATAACCAGTAACTTAGTCTGACAGATAACCAGTAACTTAGTCTGACAGATAACCAGTAACTTAGTCTGACAGATAGCCAGTAACTTTGTCTGAATGATAACCAGTAACTTATTCTGACAGATAACCAGTACCTGAGTCTGACAGATAACCAGGAACTTAATATGACAGATAATCAGTAACTTAGTCTGACAGATAACCAGTAACTTAGTCTGACAGATAACCAGTAACTTTGTCTGACAGATAACCAGTAACTTAGTCTGACAGATAACCAGTAACTTTGTGTGGCAAATAACCAGTAACTTAGTCTGACAGATAACCAGTGACTTATTCTGACAGATAACCAGTATCTTAGTCTGACAGATAACTAGTAACTTAGTCTGACAGATAACCAGTAACTTAGTCTGACAGAAAACCAATAACTTAGTCTGACAGATAACCAGTAACTTATTTTGACAGATAACCAATAACGTAGTCTGATAGATAACCAGTAACTTTGTCTGCCCTCTATTAAGGAGTCTGCCCTACAATTAAAAAGTCTGCCCTCTATTAAGGAGTCTGCCCTACAATTAAAAAGTCTGTCCTACTACTGGGCGTGTCCATCGGGTATCGGGTAATGGGGTGGTCTTTTGATATACGCTCTATGGCGAAGGATTTACGAATGCAATTGGTAATCCCGCATACCACGTTCGAAACACAGCTGCGGGTGGTTTGGAATCAGGCCGCCTTGCGTTGGTTCCGATACAGCGGTTGTTCAGAAACTAATGGCAAACTACTGAACTTAAACTTGCCAAGAAATCACAAACAGCCAAAAAACGCTAGGGTTGACTTCCAAGCATATGCAACGAACTATATTTAGATGTTAGCCTTGATTATCAAATAAACGGCCGTGAACCATACAGGTGGTTGTTGTGGAGAGGAGAAGAGTTAGCAAGAAGTAACGGAGTTGCACGGCAGACACAGAGGTGGAAGACAAGGGGGAAAATATCACTCGACAACTCACATACTTTCAGGTCCTGGTACGAGGCTCTGATGATGGAGTGAAATGATGATCGCCCTTAGCTACATTACACATCATGCTTATGAATCTGTAATAAGGTAGCCAGCGCTACTATTAGTACGTCACTCAAAATGTTGAATGTGCTCTGTGTAACAGGTAGTAAGGTAGTGCATCACTCAAGAAGTTGAATGTACTCTGTGTAACCAATAGTAAGGTGATCGGAGATACTAGTACATCACTCAAGATGTTGAATGTACTCCATGTAACCAGTGGTAATGTGGCCGAAGCTATCAATACATCTCTCAACACGTTGAATGTACTTTACGTAACCATAAGGTACACATAATCACAGCAGGCCCAGCAATGCATGTCTATGAATCTACTCCATGTAGCAACACAGAGCAGAAACCAGTCAGCTGATGTTGTAGACCAGTAGTCTCATCCATGGTGATATTATATATAGACACAGGTTTTGTAACCACCTACTAGCCCAAAGATCAAGGTTTGAACCCTCAGATTATGAGACATTCTTGTTTCGTCTGTGTCCAGCTCTGTGAGGGAGCTCGGGGTTAGGAAATAAATGACGGGGATTGAAACCTAACCTTGTAAAATGTATACATGAGATTTCTCTGCGAAAGAAAACGCTCAACCAGGAAGAGAACTGGCCACTTTACCTCATGATGCCCTGAGTTAGCATAAGTTAAAGTCTGTCAGTTCGACTCAACCGTGTCGTATCATTATATGTAATAACATTACGCTAACCTTGTGCTAAGAGATAAAGATGTTAAAGCCAAAGAAAATATCTTTGTTATTCAAACCACGTACATTTCTTACGCTAACTTATGCCCAAACAGAAATAACGTCGTGTACCACATTCGTGGGGTACAGCTTCAGATGCATTAGGTTTTCTTCAGTTCTCGCAGCCTGCGATTCCCGCGCAAATCTACTCACTCTTTCAACATCACGCCATCTACCTTGCCTCTTGACCTAGTTACATCGCTTGCGCGTCCCTGCTTTCTGCCAGGCAAATAAAACGTTTCCAGCTCGCCCCCTTTTCAGCCGTGAACGTTTCCTTACAATTCAGAGGCGAATATACCATATAGGCCAGCCGGTCGCCTCACAAGCCGTGCACCCACACACATACTGCCAAAATACAATGAGTAAATCAACTAAACCGGAAAGTGGAACTGATCAGCGTTATAAGAACAAAATAACAAGTAACATAATTGATGGCTGGTTGTTAGTCGTTAGTCGCGGTTCCAACATCACAACAAAGGGTCGTCCCCATTATGCTCCGTTCTTGTGCCAGTGAATATCTCATAAAATGTTCCTCAGTGCCCCATGTGAAAAATGGAAAAGACAGGAGTCTCGACAAACAACGACCCGCTAAGGCACACCGTGCAAACAACCACCGCCAGAATGCCACCACAAAAATCATCTACGAACAATACAGTTCAACCTTGATGGAAGTGGCAGTCACTTTCCCAACCAGATGTTCACCTACAAAGTCTTGATGTTTCTAAATATTGTTGTTCCGTTTCTAAAATTGATGGAGCGACTAGAAAGCCTTCGTTAAAAAAAAATAAAAAAGACTAACATAACAACATTAAAAAAAAAGCGACGAAAAGAGTTGCTAGACTAAGATTCTGGAGACATCTTTTAATTTTGTGTAATCGATTTTGACGTTTCGAAGTCATCAACAGTGACTTTCGTATCTTTTTATTTGTATTTTCTTTTTTATGCTTGCTTGCTTGTGTTCGTTGGCTTGAGCTCCAACGCGAAGTCCTGTATATCGGATGAAGACATCCTGTTGTCCAACATCAGTCTGATGTCATACAGGACCTGAGGTTTGCGTGAGTATCCGTTGTCCCATGTCTGGCTTATTGGTGTGCAGACTGGTGGTTCCTCGCCGTACAGGCAGACACTCTCCGACTTCGGAGGAATCGGCGATCCTATTGACTTTAGCCAGGAACCCGAAGGGACCTGTTGCCCAGGACGCTCGACGAGGACGCGTCAATAGGTCTTGGCCAGTATATAACCCGGCCCTGGTGCCTTGGAAACACCTCTGCGTCCCTTCTTTTTTATGTAATTGCATCAGTGTGTCTTTCTTTTTGTGTGTTGACGAAGGCTTGGTATCCGCAACTTCCATGCTGTCTCTTGTGATTGCGTCCTTTTTGACCAATTCCCCTGTCTGCTGTTAGGGATTTGCTCATTGTATTTTAATCAATAAACTGCGGTTCCACTGACTCCAAATACTGCCGAATGAGGTCAGCAAGGACAAATGGATAAGAGCGCTTGTTCTTAAACATCCAGTGTGCTGATGCCTAGATAGCGGGTTCAACTCCTACATTATTCAGTTGGAGTAATATGTTGAATCCTCGTCCTTGACTTGGAGACGTAAATCAGAAGTACATGAGAAGTCGGAGTAGGTTCGCCTAATGGCGAAGGACACTGGTAACAGAGAAAGCTAATTCACACGCAAAATTCAGTCCAGTGCCCTAGTAGTGGCACATGGACTACGCTTGAGTTGAAATCCAGCGAGCACAAACAAAAAATATTGCCAAAGAGACATAATAACACAATGCAAGGATTAGGGATATTGATCTGTGCATTGATGTGCCAGATTGTTGAAGCTGAATGCCCAGCACTGGAAGAATGCTGCTCTTCTGAAAATGTTGGTTCTGGGGTAGACACAGCTTAACAGCATTGGTATCTGAGACTGCACTGGATACGCTGGGAGCTCCACATAAAGCTTACCCAGTGGATACTCAATGGGTCATCGCAAACACAATCCTTTAATTGTACACGCACGCACGCACGCACGCACGCACACACACAACAGGCCATTTTCTACTAAGTTAAAGAATACATCAATTACTGCGCATTCATTGGCACCTTGCCGTCTTGACAGGCCATGGTTTGTTACATTGTGCTTCAGAAACGCTTGATAACTACAACCCATGGCGGTGGCGAATGTGGCCGTTAAGGTTAATTCGCGCTGTACACGTTCTTCCACAGTGGATGCATGTGACCACCTGGTCATTTTCACCATCACGCACCATCTTACGTCTCACACGTCACACGTCACACCGTCTTACACAATTACTGCTACGAATTGTGTAAACATATGTTGCCACACAGCTCTGCCTATGGGCATTTTGTTGTAGTCTGTGGCAAAATCATCACCAACATGCGACTAAAGCCCTCCAGCTGACTTTACTAAGCTAAACCATAACACGTGGACTTGGCTGTCCGCAAACATGGGATTAGACATAATATCCTGGGATCCTTAGTGGACCCAGCCTACAATGGGTACCAGGGAATGTTCTGGAATGATATTAACCCATCACCCATTTAGTGCCGATGGCACTATACAAAATATTAGGCTAACAACAATTACTCAGTGCGGATCAAGCTGTGGAACAGGATCCTATGTTGTAAAAGATATGGGGCTAACACCACTTACTCAGTGTGGCTCAGGATGTGGAACAGGATCATATGTGGTTTATTTGTCCGTAGACGATGTCGGAAGGATGGGGGATCTGCTTGCAAATAGACAGGCAATATCCCCTGCGGTAGCTCTGGCGGGCCTATTCCCGCTGGTCGCGGGGGCCGCCTAAAGTCAGGTGGAGAGTCTGACGATAGTGCACGCTTTACACAGGTCCGGACACGTGTGTTCGACAGATGTGCGTTCCCCCATGGTCCGGGCTCGTACGAGGCCCTCACCTGCGGGACTTGGCTGAACGCCTCTAAGCCGGGTCCCTTGGGTGTCAGGGTCTGGCCATAACTCGCCACCGGCTCGTGGTGGTGAGGTCTCGGAGGATTGACGCTGAGCCGCCAGCGTCTGCAGCCTACCTTGTGCCAGACGTATTGGTTACCCATTCCTCTGGAATACACAAAGGCTAGGCCGAGAGAGGGAACATGTCGTTTGGGCACCACATGATTCTCTGAAGCTCTGCCCAGGCATTGTGATGGAATATTGGCCACATTCCAACTCACATACTTTGGTCTGTCAAGACTGCAAGGTGTTTGCAGACGATGTATTGCCGTACCTGTCTTGCACAAGCCGCTTGTTTCTAAACTCAGGAGAGGAACGAGAGCTCCGCTGTACCGTCTCCGTGGAGGGAGAAGGTACTGTTTGCCGGTTTGGGAGAAAAGTCTCTACTACAGGGTCGCTTCGCTTAATGCAAGCTTCTCACAGGATCAGACCACCTAAACGTCACTTCAAAGGAACTGAGGGTTAAACCTCAGTCTTCCTGGGGATTTATAAATCAACCAACCAACTAAACAACCAACAAAGTAACCAACCAAGCAACCATCCAACCAAGTAAACAACCACCCAACAACCAACCAGCCAGCCAACTAACAAACCAACTAACAAATCAACTAACAAACAACCAGCCAGCCAACCATCCAGCCGACATATCAACCAACCATCCAGCCAGATAGCCAACCAACGAACAGACCAACAAACCAACCAGCCAGCCAACTAACCAACCAACCAACCAACCAGCCAAATAGCAAACCAACCAGTCATAGCCAACCAACCCAACCCAACAACAAACCAACCAGCCAAAACCAACAAC
>JACEFZ010000954.1:0-17929 GCA_014155875.1 Cepaea nemoralis
GGTCAGAAAGCAAGGCTAAAACTGACGGTCGGCGGTAATCTTGCCAAGAAATCAACAGACAGCTGAAAGATGCTGCTGTTAACAGCGATGTCCTTTAAAGGATATGCGAATTTAAAAATAATAATAATATTCTTGCTCAATCTACCACAGAAAATTGGCATTTGGAAATAATAACAAAGTGTAACAGGACTGGGAGGGTTCCTCGTCACCTGCCGTTATTTGTGGGTTCTAGTGTAATGTACTTCTGTCCCACTTTTTCTCTTGTTCACCCACACAAGATAATGGATAAAAGTCTGCAAACTGTGAATACTCCCTCTAATCCAGTGTTTCCCAACCTTTTTTGTGCTATGCCCCACCTAAGCCTTTCTAAAATTCTTATGCCTCCCCCCACCTAACATATACATTATTTTTAATATTCAAAAATTGAAATGTTCACTAAAGAAACTTGAATGAGAGGTTTTAGGAAGAAATCAATAGGAAATTATTGAGCAAACACAGTAAGTAAATTTTCAAAACACGTAATGGAGAACTGAAATTCAAGTACAAAATAATTTTAATGAAAGATTTTTCTATATTAATTTAATTATTAGTAATTATTTATTATTTAAATTTAGTGAGATCCTTGAGCTTGATGCTTGCTGTAAAGAGATTTTATGTCAGGTTCCAATTTAGTTAACTTCAGTCTCAAGTCTGCCTGTTTTGTTATATCCAGCCGATTTCATCCAATTTCGAATTGCCCCCCTTAACAATTGAATTGCCCCCCTGTGGGGCGTGGGCCCCACAAAGGGAAACACTGCTCTAATCTATCTAGACCCATTCAATGACTGAACTCAATTCTTGTTGTAACAAAGAACCAAAGATTCATTTTATTGATAGAACTTGAAGCTCTACACACAGGATGGAGGATGACGGGACAAGTGAGATCAATCTTGTTGGATGCTCTTAACACAAAGTTAGTAACTTCAGGATGGTTGAGTGTATCAGTATCTCTGTCTAGGTAGGAGGTCACCTGACGGTTGATTAAGGAGGCTTGATGGTTCCGTCGCCCTGCTACTGAGTGAGTGCATGGCGCGACACTGTGAGCTGTGAGTTTCGTGTGAAGTGCTTTTGAATCTGTCCAAGTAATTTTTTTTTGGAACGTAACTGCATGTTCGGAGCGATGGCAGGTGGCTATGTCCCAGAGTTGACCGGGTTTTGCTTTATGCAGAAATGCGTGGCTGCTGGGCTTCTGGTTGACTGCCACTGCCGTCGGTGATGAACTGTATTTTCGTGGACTGTTTGTGTGAACATCTAGGAAACATCCAGATAGGAAAATGACTGCCGATTTCATCAGAGATGAATTGGGTGTTTCGTGGTGTGTTGATATTCTGGCGACGGCATTATGCACAGTGTATCTGTGCGGGCTGTTGTTTGTCGAGACTCCTGTCTTTTCCACTTTTAACATTGGGCAGTGGGGAGCATTTTGTGTGATATTCACTGGCACAGGAACGGAGCATAATGGGGATGACCCGTTGCTGTGAAGTTGGAACTGTGACTAACTAACTAACTAACTAACTGCCGGTTGAGGATATCAAGATCTCTGTTTATGTAGGAGGTCACCTGATGGTTGAGTGTATCAGTATCTCTGTCTAGGTAGGAAGTCACCTGATGGTTGAGTATATCAGTATCTCTGTCTGGGTAGGAGGTCACCTGACGGTTGAGTTTATCAGTATCTCTGTCTAGGTAGGAAGTCACCTGATGGTTGAGTGTATCAGAATCTCTGTCTGGGTAGGAGGTCACCTGATGGTTGAGTGTATCAGAATCTCTGTCTGGGTAGGAGGTCACCTGACGGTTGAGTTTATCAGTATCTCTGTCTAGGTAGGAGGCCACCTGATGGTTGAGTGTATCAGTATCTCTGTATAGGTAGGAGGTCACCTGATGGTTGAGAGTATCAGTATCTCTGTCTAGGTAGGTGGCCACCTGACGGTTGAGTGTATCAGTATCTCTGTCTAGGTAGGAAGTCACCTGACGGTTGAGTGTATCAGTATCTCTGTCTAGGTAGGAGGTCACCTGATGGTTGAGTGTATCAGTATCTCTGTCTAGGTAGGAGGTCACCTGATGGTTGAGTGTATCAGTATCTCTGTCTAGGTAGGAGGTCACCTGATGGTTGAGTGTATCAGTATCTCTGTCTAGATAGGAGGTCACCTGATAGTTGAGTGTATCAGTATCTCTGTCTAGGTAGGAGGTCACCTGATGGTTGAGTGTATCAGTATCTCTGTCTAGATAGGAGTCACCTGATTGATGTAGGCCTCCTCCCGTGTGAACTTGATGGTCGTCACTACAGTTGCTCTTCTTCACTGGCTCAGTTTGAGTAGCGGTGCCTGCTCTCTTTTCTCTGGATGGAGTCTATGCTCATCTTACTTCATTCAAAGCAATTCTCTCTCTCTCTGTGTCTGTCTGTCTGGCTGTCTCTCTCTCTCTCTCTCTCTCTCTCTCTCTCTCTCTCTGTGTGTGTGTGTGTGTTTGTGTGTGTGTGTGGACTATGGACACTGGATGGTACGAATCGAACAGAGAATCCTGTAACATAACAAAAGAAGTGATCTGCCCCACCTCTTGCATCACTGTTCACCCAGCACTCTTCTGGGTCTTTCAGCTTGCTAGGAACAGACCAATATCCTAGCTATGTCTTTCAGCTTGTTAGGAACAGACCAATATCCTAGCTATGTCTTTCAGCTTGTTAGGAACAGACCAATATCCTAGCTATGTCTTTCAGCTTGTTAGGAACAGACCAATATCCTAGCTTGGTCTTTCAGCTTGTAGGAACAGACCAATATCCTAGCTATGTCTTTCAGCTTGTTAGGAACAGACCAATATCCTAGCTAGGTCTTTCAGCTTGTTAGGAACAGACCAATATCCTAGCTAGGTCTTTCAGCTTGTTAGGAACAGACCAATATCCTAGCTAGGTCTTTCAGCTTGCTAGGAACAGACCAATATCCTAGCTAGGTCTTTCAGCTTGTTAGGAACAGACCAATATCCTAACTAGGTCTTTCAGCTTGTTAGGAACAGACCAATATCCTAGCTAGGTCTTTCAGCTTTTTAGGAACAGACCAATATCCTACCTAGGTCTGCTTCAACAAGACATCCTCCCTGGGAGATTGGACTTGTTTGACCTAAGATATAATTAACCAACAGAACTTGTATGTTGAGTAAAACCCTGGTCCAAGACCATGTTTATAGAGTTACGAGCCCAACAGTTAAGGATGGATTAGACTGACGCCCACCTGTAGATATTAGAGATCAAGCAGGCATGTAAGGCCACACCCACTCAAGTTACAAAAGGTAGTGTGGTCACAATGACATCACAAACTAGCGTACTCTGTCGCTTCAACAAGGGTAGGTGTGTACAAGGACAAAATAGACTAGCTCACTCGGGTACGCAGAAAGGGGTAAGTGTTTGTACAAGGGCAACACCCCTTAGTGCACTAAGCTCCGTAAAACTGGACATGTGGGCGTATGGACAGTGACTGGCACCTTGCCGTCTTGTCAGATGATAGTTTGTAAATTGGAGTTATTCCTCTCCATAACATTAAGAATGGGCTGAATTTAGAGACCATGTGTTGCCCGTGCATCATGATACCTCTCTCAGCCTGTCTAGTTTACTCAAGAAGAAAGGTGACACCAATACGTCTGAAAGAAGAAAAGTTGCAGAAGCTGCCAGATTGGCAGAGCAATACTCTGTTCGCCTGTCGGGGCTTCCATCCTAGACCAGTTGCCGACCAAGGTTGAGGGCCTGGTCTGCCCTGCCATGACATTCAGTCTTTAGGTTGCATGTCCTAGCACTTGGGTAAGGCTTGTACCCTCCCAGTTGCACTCCTCTGCCTGAAGCCGTTGGCACAATGTGATGTGTCGAGTTTAGTGAGCGCCGCCCAACATTCGACAATACCAGAAAGCATGTAGTACAGTCTACTGTCGTACGATAGCTCAGTCATATCTGACTGTATGGACAGTACAGATTATCTTTATTCAGTAAATCCCCACAAGATGGTATGTGCAAAATAAAGCACCCCAGCACCGACTGATGCACTTATATGTAACAGACAGTATGTGTCTTTGAGCGTGTCATATATTCTGAATGGACTGGGAAATCACTTTAGTGCATGCCCCTTTTCTAACCAAAGAAATTGGGTCCCATCCTCTTCTTAGTTAGTTAGTTAGTTAGTCGACAGATCATCCTCGTTGCACATCGGACCATTCAGTCCATAAGTGCTCGGATCCCCTCCTCAGCAAATCCCGCAGCGTGTAGCGGCTAACGACGCCAGTTCTGTGTTGGTTTATCAATCTTCTTTGGCTTCCTGCGTAGTGTTCTTGTTTGGCCACCCCTCTTTTAATTTGCTGCTCTCGCAGTCTGGCCATTGTTGTAGATTCACAGTCATCACTTGGTTCTTGCAAAAGTCTCACTTCTCGTAGAGCATTCAGAATGTCAGCCTGGTCCATGGCGCGTCCGCCCTCAACAGTAGCCTCACCTGCGAGCTTGTCAGCCCGCTCATTTCCTTGTACTCCCGCATGCCCTGGCACGAAGATGAAACTAATCTTTGCCAGCCGAGACCGCTTCAGAGGCAGCAACCATTCTCTTCGGATCGACCCCTCCTCTATCCTCTTGATCATGTTCATTGATTCGCTAAGGAAACAAGCCCTAGTGAATGTCTGTGTCTCGAGCCATGTTATTGCTTTACTTACTGCCATGACTTCCATGGTCAGGCTACTTGTGGTTTCAGTGAAAGCACCAGAGTCCTCCTTCACAATTCTCCCTCCGGCCCGAGCTGTAAAGGCCCATGAGCTTCTCACATGTCGGACGACCGACCCATCTGTGTAGATGACCGCGTCACTGTCTAGCGAATTCTCGAAAATCAACGCTTGTACTTCAGCCTCAACAGCAGCCGGATTTTCTTGTCTGCATTTTCTATCTAGTTGGATGCACACTGAAAAGGATGTGCAGAAGTCTGTTGGCACTTGCACCCACTCCTCGCCAGGTTCTAAGTCCTCAAGTGAACACACCTGTTGAAGAATGTCCTCGGCTTGACCCATCCACGACCGTCCTCTTTTTAACCTGCTGCCCTTCACCTTCCTAATTTCACTATGCAGTGGATGCTGTGTGTTTGCGTTAATTCTGAGGTAGGCACGTGCCCTGCAAACTTGCATTCTCTCTTCAATGGTTGGAAAATCAAGAAGGTAGCGCATCGCCCTGCATGCTGTATCTCTTGTACATCCAAGAATAATGCGCATAGCTTCATTCTGTATCCTTTCCATCCTTTCTATCTGCTTATGGCTGACAGTCAGGATTGCCATTGCATACTCCAAAACAGACATGACCAGCCCCTCGTACAGAAGACATAGATGGCGCTGCTCACAGTTTGCTGCCGCCATCACCCGCATCGCTGCCAAACCCC
Source organism: Cepaea nemoralis (assembly GCA_014155875.1). Classification (NCBI taxonomy): domain Eukaryota; kingdom Metazoa; phylum Mollusca; class Gastropoda; order Stylommatophora; family Helicidae; genus Cepaea; species Cepaea nemoralis. The sequence goes on from JACEFZ010000954.1 coordinate 5,427, forward strand.
GCTTGGCCTTTGTTATCACCTGGTCTATGTGCACATTATAAGCAAGGCTTCGATCAAACCGTATCCCCAGGTAATTCATTGCCTGCGTTCTTTCCACCGTCTCTGAACACAGCATTACAGTTGGTGTTGGATTGTTGACAATATGATTATTCAACGAGAACCAAGTCACTGTTGCCTTTGTTGGGTTGACCATTGCCCCAGCTTCATCACACCAAGTACTTATGCGATTGAGTTCGGTTTGTCCATCCTCTTCTGTCTTCAATAACCCCAGAATATGAATCTCGAGTTGTCTGCAGGCGTCGTCTTATTAATTTAGTCTAGGAGATATAGATTATGGTCCTGGTGGAAATAATAAATAGTAGATGAGACTCTGCCCCTCCTCCAAGGATTTCTTTAGCTCTTGAGCCCCCTTTTAGTTATCAATTCTGAGGAAAAATCTGAAGAATTCTCTCAGCCTGATTTATGTTAAGAAAGCATGGATGATAAGCAGTTGATAGATCTAGAGTCTTCTCTCCCCCATTGTAGTAAGTCATTATGAGTGGATTTGGTTTTCAACCATTAAACAATTAACAAATCTCAGTAGACATTGACACATGCTGTACATATTTGACAAATCTCAGTAGACATTGACATATGTTGTACACATTTGACAAATCTCAGTAGACAGTGACACAAGTAGTACAGATTTGATAAATCTCAGTTGACACTGACATATGTTGTACACACACAAGATGAGGAATCACAGATAGGTTTGACTTGACAAATCACATAAGGTCATTGAACAGTTCATCAATTTATTGACTGACCTGTGTCCTCTGGCCCATTACATACATAGTCACAGTGGGTTACACTGGAGAACATATAAATTGGCCTATAGACCACAGTTTATAGTCAATCTTAAATAAATAACAATGTCCACATGTTTGAATAACACTTTAAACATTCAAATGGTGTACATTATGAGTGTGGTAATGTTCATTCAACATGTTAGGTATGTGTTCCTGAAATGGTGTGGTGTGTTCTTGTGAGAGATAAAAAACCTGTGCTGGAGAGATTTAGGATCAGCCTAGGTCCATTGTCGGATCTGCTTCAGTTCTGCCCGTGTAGCGTCTCTGAAGGCTTCCCATACTCAGCTCATGGCTTAGTCATCTTCCATCTCACAGTCATCTCTCTCTCTCTCTCTCTGGTCTGGGTTGGTTTGGCCAGATGGTTGTTGGTATGTAGCCACCAAGAATCACTGATGAATATTCACATATATATGTACATTCCTACCAATACAATATTCTAAAGTTAGGTCAGAAGAAATCTAAATTCCTGAAGTAGGAACTAGTTCTCCCCCCTCCCTTTTCTCCAATCTAGTGTTGGGTTAATTTGGGGTGGTCAGAGTTTATCACACTGGGTACGCCTGGTATCATCTGGTTCCTGCTGTATGTAAGTTCTCATTGGACCTGGGGTCAGTGAGACGTGTACAGTAAGACAGTGACAAGAGTGAGGATGTGTCAAGATGCATGTACATAAATGGCATACATTTATAACATTTCGATCACTCAATGGTGTTTGTAGTGTGTATAAATAATTCTCTGTGTTTTCCCAATTAACCAACTTCTTCTTCTTCTGTGTATAATAACTCTTCTCCCATTATCTGTTGTTGTTGTGGTGTTGAGTGTTGGGGGTGTGGTGTTGAGTTAACTTCTGGTGGTGGAGTTCCGCGAAGCACAACTTTTCTGAGGTGATGCAGTTCATAAGTGCCCTTATCTAATTAAAATTTGACACAAATATAAATATTTATTTATCAAACCCCATCCTTCAATAGATGAAGCAGAAAGGAAAGATTTGATTTCTCATTCAGCTTTCTAGTTGGTAAATAGGCATAGATAAGTCTGTTTTAGAACGAGACACTTGTTCTAGTACACGAACTGTCATTTTAGCTGTAGATAGTGATAACATTTTTAGCAGTGTTTCTGGTGAAAGGCACAAGATTGCTTTAGAATCATCACTTCGTACAGTTGTTCAGAATAGAATGTAGTATTATTATGCACTTCCTAAAGTTAATGATTATCTTTAAGAATATCAGAGATTGCAGTATCAGAAGAGAGTATTAGAGTGTCAGTTGCCCGGGAATTGGCACTGCGTCGTCAGAATGGAAAAGTCAAACATTTTACACTTCAGAGGTTTTAATTTATAATAATATATTTCAATTGACATTACAAACACTGAATACCATTCCTTGGCACTTGATACATCTGATCATCAGTTTAATCTAAGGACTAACAAGCTCACCCGGGATCCAGACATTCTGCCTTCCTTATTAGAAAATTTTGGTTACACAATCCTTTCACGTCTGTTCATCAGGCGATTTTCAGGAAGAGTGCGGGCTTATTAACATTTCTGATGAAATATTTGAATAAAGGCATTGTCACGTGTCTTGTACTGACGAATGATTCTTTGCGCCTTGGCTGATGAAATAATTCCGAGAAATGTAACATTTCCAAGAAACCACGTCAGCCGTCGATCTGTTTAGTTTCACTTTCGCGTCCGTTTTTCCAAGTTTGTTTCAGTTTCGCGTCTTAACTGTCAATTGATATAATTGTAATTTCTCTTTTGCGTGCATATTTTGGTAAATGAATAATGGTGGGTAGCGTTATGCTACAGAGCGTATCGGTGCTCAAATTACCCATAATGACAGGGGGAGAGTTTAATGCTGTTTTTTATACACTGAATTTGCCACTACCCCCTCCCCCCCTTCTCTCTCTCTCTCTCTCTCTCTCTCTCTCTCTCTCTCTCTCTCTCTCTCTCTCTCTCTCTCTCTCTCTCTCTCTCTCTCTCATTATCGCTCTCTCCTTTTTTTACAGGCATGAAACTAAAACATTTTTAAATAAACCGTGCCTGCTATATGTTTGTGGCAAGAGTATGATGGTGTCGTTTATACACTAATCATACCTACAACGCCCAAAGAAAGGACTAATACAACCCTCTCTAACCCCCACAGAAAAAAAATGGCTGAAAATTAAACATTTTTTCCCCTAATAAACCACGACCATTATATGTTTGTTGGAAGAGTATGATGATGTTGTACACTAATCATTACTATAACGCTTAGGCGTAGGCCACTAATACATTTTTTTTTCAAATGAAACCACATCAAAATTACGTCTCTCTCTCTCTCTCTCTCTCTCTCTCTCTCTCTCTCTCTCTCTCTCTCTCTCTCTCTCTCTCTCTCTCTGTATCTATCTATCTATCTCTTATTTATAGACATGAAAACTATCCATTCCTTTAGTATTAATTACATTTATAATGCTGCATGGCTATTGTTTTGTCTATATATGTAGTTTATACACTAAACCACACCCACAACAGACAAAAGAAAAAGCGGTCACTTTTCAAACACACCGCCAAAACAAAACCTGACAGTGCTACTATACGCCTTGCAGTGTAGGACACTAAACCACGCCCAGAACAGACAGTAATACCCGCCAGAAATAAACAAGCATACATTATCTTATCAACCATCTTAGAATTCACGGCTCCATACTTTCATCCCCACTGGATGAAATGAATGGTCATCATCATTCTTGACGGACAAATAACATTTGCTGAAAATCAAGCACTATTAGCAAAATCAGAAGCAGAACTACAAGTCCGCATAAATAGTCTAAGCCAGAGGTGGCCAACTTTTTCAGCAGGCGGGTCACATTTCAGAAATAATATTTCCTGCCAGGCCACGCACCCAATTTCTTTCTTTTTCCTTTTGTTTTGTTTGTAAAGTAAATAAGAAAGCGTGCTACAGCTTCGACCTCATCGTCGCTTCCCAGTAGTGCCTGGTAGAAAAAAAACAAAAAAAAACAGAAATATGTATATCTTTCTTTTTTTTTTAGCATGCCTGGTAGTATAAAAAAAACAAAAAAACAAGAAATATATATATCTTTTTTTTTATTATTTCATTTTATTTTTGTTTTCTTCTTGAAGAAAATACAACATAACAGAGAATCACACTTATTTATTAGACAATTTAAAAATAAGACATCTGATTTTGTTTTGCAGAACTAAGTTCATCAAAATTGATCTCGACTGATATTGTCGCTACATGCAAACAATTTCCCAAATGAACATCAGTAATTCGTGTTCTCACTTGTGATTTGATGTACTTCATGCGACTAAAAAGCTGATCACACGCATAAGTGTTTCCAAATAACGAAACTATCAACAGAGTATGTTTGTAAAATGCAGGATATTTATCCTTGTCCAAATACGTTTTATAGAACTCTTCCATACCAACTTGATGGAATTTCTCCTTTAACTGATTATCACAGCACATTTCACAGTGTTCCATTTGTAGTTTTCCTGGTAATAAATTCACGTCTACCGCGAATGGTGTAACAAATGCACAACAAAGCACATGGTGTTTATTTTTATTACATCCTGAAATCGGTTTTCAGCTTCGAGGTTTAAGTCAGATATCAAAGAAGCGTATTTATCCGCCGCCTCCTGGTTGCAATAGCAATGTAAGAAATTGAGTAAAGTTTTTTGTCCTCAACCGTTTGTTCCCAAAGACTACGTTTCATTTGAAATGCAGAAATAAGATCATATATCTTATTAATTAATTGATCTTTCCCTTGTAGACGAGTATTAACTCATTTAGGTGGCTAGTTATATCGACCAGAAATGCAAAGTCGCAAACCCACTCTTTGTCTTCAAACTCGGGGATACTTTGTGACTTGCTTGCAAAGAATGATTGTATTTTTGCTGCATAATCAAACACTCTTTTCAACAATTTGGCACGGGTCAGCCATCTTACTTCTGCATAAAATGTAACGTCATTATAATCTGAGTCCAAAGACTTTAGAAATTCTTGAAACTGACGGTGATTCAACCCGTTCGACTTAATGAAGATCACTATTTTGATGACCACTTTCATGATATGCTTCATTTTGAGGGACTTAGAACATACATTCTCCTGATGAATAATGCAATGAAAATTAGCATTGAAGTATTACTGACTTTGGAGGCTTCATTTTCAATCAATTTTACTAAACCTTCGTGTTTTTCAACCATTGCTGGATCGTCATCCGTTGTTAAGCCCGATAAGTTGTTAAGTTGTAAAGAAAAGTGATTCAATGTCGATGTAACTGCCTCTAACAAATCTCGTGACTTAGTAGTGTCCTTAAGTGGACATAGCGTGGCTAATTTTTCTGTCTTTTTAAAATGGACATCAACACCCCTGATAAAAATTGCCAGTTGGGCAGAATCTGCCATATCTGCTTTCATCCAATGCTAGAGCATCTATATATATAAAAATCGTTGTATGTATGTATGTATGTCCGTCCTTTATGCGTTCGCGAACGGTCCATCCGATTGAGATGAAATTTTCTACATGTTTTCCTTTCATTCCTGTGCAACCAACTGTCATAGTTTTATCTATCAGCTATCAGCTATTACATTCCTAAAATTTAATTTTGTAATTAAATGACTGAACATAAGAAAATATAAAAAATATATTTTAAAAAAGGGATATAACTTTTAGTAGCATTGTTATATCTTAAGTTAAGTCCCCTGGCTATAGATTAAATGAGTTGATTGACGATGAATTAAATGAGATGCTTCCCACCAGGGACTGGGTGCAGCCGGGCCAGGTCAGACAGACAGACAGACAGATAGACAGACTGACAGACAGATAGTCGGGAACGGGAGCCAAGTTTACTTTAGATAGATCTCTTCCAATCATATTTTCTATCTATTCTTCTATTATATCTATATTTTGTTGTTATGTTCGGGCCGAACATACATACATAGACAGACAGACACGACAAACAGACAGACAGACAGATAGATAGATAGATAGATCGGGAACGGGAGCTTATATGACTACTTATATGAATTAAATTAGATGCTCCCCACCAAGGCCTAGGCGAAGTCGGGCCGGGTCGGACAGACAGACAGACAGATAGTCGGGAATGGAAGCTTATATGACTACTTATATGAATTAAATGATTTGCTCCCCATCAGGGTCTGGGCGAAGCCGGGCCGGGTCAGACAGACAGATAGACAGACAGACAAACAGATAGATAGTCGGGAACGGGAGCTTATATGACTACTTATATGAATTAAATGAGATGCTCCCCACCAGGAGCTGGGCGAAGCCGGGCCGGGTCAGACAGACAGACAGACAAGCAGACAGACAGACAGATAGATAGATAGATAGATAGATAGATAGATAGATAGATACATACATACATACATACATACATAGATACATAGATAGATACATAGATAGATACATAGATAGATACATAGATCCCCGCCAGAGCCTGGGCGAAGCCGGGCCGGGCAGCTAGTATAATATAAACTCGGATGCTCAACTTTTCAAATTTTCTTCAATATGTTTTCCAATGTCGTCCACACACCTAGTAATAGTCTGACGAGACAGACATATATTTGAGAAATCCTTCTTCTTTTCTGGACACAGAATTTCAATGACGCTCTCCAAACAGTCTTTAACCATTTCACCATCTGAATATGGCTTCAATATTTTTTTCTAGTATCATGGCTACTGCATACCTAGCTTTTACATAGCATGCTGACTGTGAACTTGCTCTAGTAAATATCTTTTGCTGTGCAGAATTTTTTTAAAAAGTCATTTACTTTGTCTTGTCGAAATTGCCATTTGTACTGATCAAACTTATTTGCATGTATAGTCCCGTAGTGCCGTTTGATGTTATACTCTTTCAAAACGGAAAAAGATTCGTTGTATATCGAGCATATGGGCTTTGTTTTAATTTTCACCAAAAAAAAAATAGTTTATAGTCCACCTGCCTTGACAACTTCTTAATTCTTCTGTGGTTCTTCTCTTCTTGGGTCCAACGTCATTCCTAGTTGACGCCATGGTAAGTCTTCGTTTTTAACTTAATAAAACAAAAAACACCACAGGTATTAATTAATTTAAATTACATAGATAAAACGTTTCAGGGTTTACTTACCTATAGAATCGATATGGTAGACAGGATACTTGGTTAAAGTAGTTTGAACTTTTATTATAAATATGATAAATATACATTTTAACGTCGATCACAAAATCTATCCAGACGCAGTGGCGATAATAGAATGAAACCACAGAATATCACGGAATTTTGTCAAGCTGGACTGAAAGTAGTTATGAGTATGAGCTCGATAACGTTGCGAGCTTCCCGAAGACGCGGAAGACCATAGAACATATATATATATATATATATATATATATATATATATATATATATATATATATATATATATATATATATATATATATATATATATATATATATATCAGAAGTTGAAGTCTCATATTAAATTTTATCAACACCTAGCGTTGGACCCCCCCCCCCCCCCCCCCCCCCAAACAAAAAAAGTAATATTGAGTGTCAAATAGCGGGATATTTGAAATAGCTAACATCTATTAATTTTCCCGAAAAGGCGGGATATTTCAAATTTCTCTTAGCTATAATATAAAAATATATGATACGGATGACTCATGATGTAATGTTCTTTGGGTGATATGTACGATAATTTTAACATTTATGTTCATTTGACCTAGCTCCACGGGCCGCAACATAATTTCCGGCGGGCCGCTTGCGGCCCACGTGCCTCGTGTTGACCACCCCTGATCTAAGCGAAGTGTTTAAGGAACATAACATAGAAATGAGCACAAATAAAACAGAGGTAACTAATTGCCATAGACCTGCTTCAGCTCATAAGTCAGTGGCATACTTTCTGACAAGATACGACAACAAGAGAATGAACGGTTGACGCTGGAGTCCTAAGTTTCCACATCTTTTATTGATTACACTGTAGCACAACAAGTCATTCAGCACTGCCAATGTCATACCAATCTCATTCTGTCAGATGGCACAAATATTGTTATCGCATACACGAAGAACCACTTGAAGACAGTCATTTATTATTGTGACAAACTTATCGTCCTGAGTGTCGCCGAGCCATTCTTCTTCTTCTTCTTCTGCGTTCATCCGGAGTTTTTTCCGGATGTGATTGCGTTGTGCCTGTTTACTGCAGAGCTAGGTTCTTGCGCCGTTAGGCCGACACATCCGATTTCTGCGGGCATTTATTGACCGGGTTAACCTTCCCGGGGGCCGAGCCATTCTATTCATTTGGTACAGGATCGTTGGCAGCATGCAGACTGCGACAGTTAGTGAATTTTGCACAATTTTCAACGCTATGGTAACATGCATGGCTTGATCGTGTCTTTCACATCGTAAGTTGTAATTTCCGCATGATGTTTGACTCCTTCCACTGTGGGCAATGTTTCCTCGAGCTCTCTTCTCAGCCGAACTCCCGTATCTCAATCCCTTTGTCCCCACGTCGACTTTGTCACATGGTGTTTCATTTATCACATGACTGACTAATATTCATAGTCTTACTTCTAATGTTGTTACTATGTTGTGACTATTTTTGTAATCATTACTCAATCTTTTCTTATTAGCTCTTTAGAACTATAGTAGATATATCACGTCCTCTTATTGCTGTTCATCTTTGTCTCTTTTTCAGTTTTTCCAGCACATGGCATTACCCCCCCCCCCCCCCCCCTTTCCGCCTCTTTTCAAAATGTTGAAGACATTTTGACAGTCTGTTTGGTCTGTATTACATTGACATGAGACGAAAAGTGGTTCTGTCTGATCATTTTCTATAGTCAATTTTCTTCACTCATTCACACGTTTGTATGTTGCAATTACTTATGAAATTCGGGTCAGTTTACCATTCCACTACACATCACAAAAGTAAAAAAAATTCTATAATATAATTCGGTCATGACTTTTCATGTCTCTCCTAACCTGGACATCTTGACGACTCAGTCTGCTTTGTTTTCAGAGAACTGATGTCTATCTGTCATGAGATTCAATGCACCCTTGGACATCCTCATACAGATCCTCATTCATGCACTTGCATGAGCATCTTACCCCTTTCTACAAGTTATTATGCTTTGGGTTTATGGTACGTGTATGTTTAGGAATTCTCCATGCCATTTATATTATTTTGTGCCTATTGGTTTGTGGCATACTTCCATCTCGTATTTGACCTTTATTACCGTTCCACTCACTATTGAGTCAGTGTTTGTTAGCGTTAGACTATTGTATAAATATCACATTTCCTTTCTGGGGAATGCTACCTGAAAGTATAACTTCACTCTTTTCTATCTCTACTAGTAGTTGTTACGACTCTATCTCTTTTTGTTGTTTAGATTTATTTCATCTTATCCTTAGTCTGATCTATGTCATTATTATGATTCTCCTTTCATATCCATTTACTCTCTTGTACATGTCTCTTACATTTTAGTGTATTTCTCCCCATTCATCCATTTGACCTTGTACAAACTATATTGGCAACAACGTGCAATTTTCAAATATCATGCAAGTTGTATGTACAATAGCTTATTCTATCACACATTCTCATTCTTCGTATAGTGCTGTCTATCTTACTTGCTTTATTCATGTAGGCACTATTAAAATGGTTATTGATTATTTGTATTTTATTCTTGATATGTTTTTCGACTTTATAGTGTTCAATGTTTCCTGTACACGCCTTTGTTGACCTTGTATCCACTGAAATTCAGTGTGTTCTTCCATATCTACTACCTTTTTAGTCATAGATATGTAGTTATATTTAATTCCATTATGTGTAGTTATCTAATCTGTCTTTTTTTAAATTACTTATTCCTTCTTAATTCAATTATTTTAAAATATTCTGACTCTTGTATCATTTAAGTCATAGTGTATAAGTCAGTGGTTTATTCTTAACTGCTATTCTTTTAAGTTGTGTGTTTTAACTCATACTGTAGTTGATTTAATTATCCTCCCATTTGTATTGTGTCTCTCTGTCTTACTCAACTGTTTGCATCAATACCTTCATTCTCACACAATATCATACCTCAATGTCATAATAATTTTTTTTTTTTTTTTTTGAAAATATAACCGTTACACTTTTGTGCCTACAAGTCATGGACAACAAGAACCAAATTTCATACCTGCAGAAGTCAAAGCAGTTATACAGAAAAGTCCTAAAAACAAGTCGCTGGGTCCAGATGGAATAACCACGGAAGCTATTCGGGCCTTTGAGAAAACGAGTTAAATAGCTAACAAGACTTTTTAATAAAGCATGGGAAGAAAGAAAAGTCCCAGATGATTGGCAACAGGAAATAATAATACCAATATGGAAAAAGAAAGGCAATATGAGAGTGCGAAACATACATAGGTATATCACTCCTGAGCCATACAGGGAAAATGTGCGCAAAACTATTGGAACAAAGAGTTAGACCCATAGTAGAACAACAGTTAAGCAAAGTACAAGTCGGTTTTCGGAAAGGTAAAAGTTGCACTGGTCTCTCCGCACGGCTTGCCATGCCAGTAGAAAGTGAAGTCCCTCTCCTTGATGTTTCAAAATTTTGAGAGTCTGGTATTTTGCAGGGTGACAATGTCTATCCACAGTCTGAGTAGTTCGTTATTTATCACTGCAGTTTTGCAGGCATCGACAATCTTGTTTAGATCGTCTGAGATGCCAGGGGTCATGGTTTTTACGTTCCATGTTCCCAGCCTTAGGGTCGGTTTGTTTTTCCTTGTTTCTAGGTGTATAAATCGCGGTCCATATGTCAGGATTTTGTCTCCACATACCCTCAGAAGCAGATGAACCGTGGCGAGACAGCACCTTATTGACTGGGGGTTGCCCAGCTTAGGGGACGGTAGCTGTCTAGTGAGATAAGATGATCTCTCCCACCGCCAGAAGCAGCCCCTGGCGTCTTGCTCTATGCCAATCGAGCATTAAGACTTATAACCGGTTAACTGCTGCTTCCCGTGTTGTGTCGCCGCAGTAAAGCGGTGCTGGAGTGGCCTCTTCAGGGCACAAGGCTGGGCAATGGAATTCGGAGAACCAGCTGTTACCCAGTAGCAAGTATCTATCCACGTCGCCGATATTGACCAAGGGAATGGCAGTAGCCAATGCAACTTGGCATCGGTGCCGACGCAGGAGATGCCAGAACTATGGTGTTTACAACATGGAACTGCCTTTGGGACTCGATCTCTGAATTTTTCCTCAGTGTTTACCCCCGAAGCCTTTCCCATATGGGTATGCCAGCAAGGCAGCGAAGGTTTGAGATTTAGAGTTCCCTCTTTGATTGATTGATTTAGGAACCGACATCACAGCATTCGGGGCATTCCCATAAGCGCTCCGTCCCCATCCTCAGAAGCCAGCGAAGAGTTTCAACCCCAATAGTACCAGTAGCAATCTGATTATATGTGCGTCTCGCCTTTCCTCTAAGCGTCGAGCATCGGCCAGATCCCCTCGTCACTCCTCGCTGTCGCATTCTTGCCAGACCATGGTGATCCATTTGCTCTTCCGAGGTGTACACGTGCTCCCACAAGGCCGCAACCACGTCTGCCTTATCATGCATCAATACTCCACCAAATTTTGCAGAGCCAGTCAATCTGTCTGCCTGTTCATTCCCCAGCACACCAGCATGCCCCGGAGAAAAGATCCAGACGATGCTTGCCACCCGTGACTTCCGAAGCGAAGCAAGCCACTCTGCACGAAGCCTGCCTGTCCTCACCCTACTCAGCATGCTTTCTGAGTCAGTTACAATCACGATGTGTGTGTATCGTATTCTCCATCCAGCGGAAAGCTGCAATGACTGCCTCCACCTCCATTATTAAACTAGATGTTGTGGTATCATATGCCAGGCTGTCCTGCACCAAACGTCGACCATTAGCCCTTGCCAAGAACCCCCAGGCACTTCTACTACCTCTCAACACCGAACCATCTGTGTAGATAATCACATCACCCAGACGAGCATTATCCTGAATTAGTTGCTGGATTTCCACTGGAGTCCATAATCAATCAATGAGAGGATCAAGTGCTGGTATAGTCTGAAAAGCATTCTCTGCTGTGTATCCATTGCAGCCAATAGTTTTAAGTGTGTTTAGTCCCTTTTGAGATCTTGTCACAACCGTCTCCACATGATCCTTGAAGGACAGTGCCACAACGCAACTCCCGCAATTATCAAATTGGCAACGTCAACGTTGAAGCAATAATAAGCTCACGTGAACTATCGAACTGTAATATGAAGAATCAACCGACGCCATCCTAAACAACAGTACTCACACATTCTTTTAATGATGCGCTGGATCAATACAATGGATTAATCGAGAAAATGAATGGTTCCTTTTAACACAGGAACGGCATTCACACAAAATATTTATGACTCTATCCCGGTAATGTCCGACTGTAGTTAGGAGCTCAATCTATCTCCGCTGTTCTCATTTTCACAGGTTTGTCTAGGTGTTCCATGCCTTCAGGTCCTCTGCTCAGTATTGACACTTTCTTCGTTAGACATCCTCCACCTGATAGTCCTCAGCCAAGCCTTTGCCTTCTCACAACCAACTCTCCAAACGAACACGGGCTTCACACAATATGTCGCACCTCAGCCGAATCACCCAAGGTCCTCCCCTTGTCCTTCCTTTTGTTCGTTT
>JACEFZ010000955.1:0-51947 GCA_014155875.1 Cepaea nemoralis
CTCTCTCTCTCTCTCTCTCTCTCTGGAAGGTCTATGTGGACATAAAGAAAATGTCTCCCTGGTTTGAAAAAAAAAACAATGTGCGCATGTGTACTATTCCCCACCTGATCTGGTACTGTCTGTCTGTCTGTCTGTCTGTCTGTCTGTCTGTCTGTCTGTCTGTCTGCCTGCCTGCCTGCCTGCCTGCCTAGCTGCCTGCCTGCCTGTCTGGCTGTCTGTCTGTCTGTCTGTCTGTTACACATGGGGATATGTGTGGGTGAGTAGGGGGTGTGTGGTGGTTGGGAGAAGTATGTGTGGGTGGTGGGAGTGTGTGGGTGGGAGATGTGAGCGTGGATGGAGAATGTGTGGGTGGGGGTGTATGAGTGGCTTAGGGATGTGTAGGTGGGTGAGGGATGTGTATGTGTCGGGGTGGGATGCGTGAGTGGGTGGAAGATGTGTGTGCGTAGGGGTATTTTGATCGAGAGATGTTTGGTTGGGGTGGGTGGGGGTGTGTGTGGTGCGTAGTGGAGGATGTGTGCGTGAGTGAGTGAGTGTTGGTGGATGGATGGGAAATGCAGGTGTGGGTGGGGAGAGGTGCGTGGTGTGTTGGTTGGGGATATTGTGTTGGTGGGGTATGTGTGTGTGGGTGGGGGTATGTGGGGTGGATGGGTAAGGGTATCTGTGTGGGTGTGGGTGGGAATATTGTGTGGTATGTGGGTGGGGGATATGTGTGTGGTGTGTAGGTGGGTATGCATGGTGGTATGTGGGTGTGGGATATGTTGGTGAGGGATATGCGTGCGGTGTGTGGGTTGGGAATATTGCGTGGTAGAGGATGTATGTGATGTGCGGGTGTGGGTGTGTGTGATGGGGGATTGGGTTAGGGCATGTGTGGGTGGGTGGAGGATGTATGTGAGGGTGGTGGGGTGTGTGTGAGTGGATTGGGGATGTATAGGTGGTTAGGGAGATGTGTGTGTGTCGGGGTAGGGAGATGTCAGTTGGTGGGAATGTGTGCGTATGGTTTGGAGATGTGTGAGTGGATTTGCGATGTGTGGGTTGGTTTGGGATGTGTGTGCATGGGTGGGGAATATGTGGTCGATGGAGATGTGGCTGGGGGATGGGGTTGTTGGAGGTGTGGGTGGGGGAAAGGATGTGTGGGTTAGGATGTGTATGTGGGTGGGCGTGGGATGTGTGGGTTGGTGGGGGATGTTTGTGGGTGGCGAATGTGTTTTGGTTGGGGGAACAGGTGAGGGCAGTGTGTGTGGGTGGGGGATGTGTAGGAGGGGGATGGGTTGGTTGGTGGGGTATGAGAGTGTCCCTGGGTGTGTGTGTGGGTAGGTAGGTTGTGTGTGTGGGTGGGGTGATGTATGGGTAGTTTGGAGATGGGCCTCATAACATGATAATAAGCCTTGTTTATGCTTACAACATTCATTTCACAATGTTTATCTTTCTTCCTATGTAAATGTATAATGCTCTTGATGAACGAAAGACGAGTGATTGGAAAGGCCGAATGTACGACAGGCCTGCGTGCCCAATTTGTTACCCTTTTAAAATAAAGTTGATTTGATTTTGATTTGATTTGATTTTGTCTGTCTGTCTGTCTGTCTGTCTGTCTGTCTGTCTGTCTGTCTGTCTGTCTGTCTGTCTGTCTGTCTGTCTGTCTGTCTGTCTGCCTGTCTGTCTGTCTGTCTGTCTGTCTGTCTGTCTGTCTGTCTGTCTGTCACCTCTGTGTCTCTCATTGTGTAATATGTAAATATACGAAGAAGGAAATACCACAATGTAATTTACAAGTAAATGTGGGTATCCTTCAAGTAAATCGTTACAATTATCTCGGAACAGTCAAAACATCTGATGGGAGATGCCTTTTAAAGATTAGAATAAGAATTGATAAAGCAAAAAGCAGCAAGATGGAGAACATACTTACTAATAAAAAGATTTCATTTGCAACGAGAAAAAAGTGTTTGAGAGCTACATAGAACCTGTTGAACAAGGGAAATACAGAGGAGTAAATACCTGGATGGCTTGACCACCCGCTATGGTCGAGGCAAAAACACGAAACTGATCCACGACACTGGTGATTGTGTGAGCTAGCGAAACATGACCCCCACGCTTATCGGCAAGGCACACAATGATTGATGATTTGGATATTGTCCGAGTCTGGCATTCGTAGCAAAGTGTTGTTATTAAATAGCTTTATATTGTCTGTCGGTTTTTGTACATAGGTATATTTGGATGTTTCAGTATTGATGTCAGGTGGTATACAATTCTACTTGCGTTCTTTCGCGTGATTCCGATATCTCTGTTTATTCTGCACCTCTGTCATAATACTCACTACATGTTTACATTCTTTAACTTGCTTAATGGATGCGCTATTTTAACTATTTACCTGTACATTTAGTGGACAAAGAGACATCAATAGTGGTAATTATGTCGATCTCTGCCTGCTGTAACATACACAATGATGAACGAAAGAGGAGTGATTGAAAGGGCCGAATGTAAAACGGGAAAGCGTACCCAATTTGTGACCCTTGGAAAATAAAGTTCGTTCGTTCGTTCGTTCGTTCATTCATTCGTTCATTCGGTGTCACTGACGGCAGTGGGTTCGTTTTCTTAACTGCGTCGGGTGGATCACAGGTGAACGATAGGTGGAGGGTGGGTGAGTTGGGGGTCGTTTTTTATAGCCTAGGAGTTCGTGTTTTATGCAGTATTCTCGACAGTGAGCTCTTCATTCTGTGGTGAATAACCAAGCCAGATCGGGTGTAAACCCGATGCAGTATAGTCTAAACTCACGACTTTTCTGGTGTTGAAATTTACTATTTTGTAACATGTCATAGGGTTTTAGCCAGTTTGTGACAAGTTAACCTGAAAGTTTCTGACCTATCACCTTTCGCAGGTGATTAGATCAGTAATGTGTGTCACAGGTGACAGAGCAGCTCTGTGATACAACGGCCAGCGGTGATTCAAGAAGAGCGGATACGACTCAGCAAGAGGCATATGAGGATTACTACAGAATATGGAATATACTGGTGTTACACTAACTCCTGATACGTGGGTAGTGGATTAGACACCTAGACTTCTCCGATAAGGGCTACAAGCTAGGCGAATCTTATTCACTGCGCGCTGCCCACGTTAAAAAATTCAGTCGGGGTGGGGCATCAGAAAGAGCCGCTTGAACTGGTAAGGGGGCAGGCACATTGTCACAATTCAATACACTGCTCACAATAATATTTATATCGCATGTATACAACTAAGTGCCATGAGTCTACTCGGAGGGGAAATAGGCTGATAACAAGTCAGAAAATAGTTGGTATTAGTAACGACTAGTCACAGTAAATTGGGAGAAAGAACGCTAAGATATAGATGGTTAAATTAAAGAAACCAACCAGATAGCGAGTTCAGGCCACGTGTTGTGTTGGGCAAGTGCGGACAGCGGCAGACGGGAGTTTCATCTGCTGGGAACCGCCGTCAAGTCAAATTCGCAGAAACGGCAAGCCAGAGTTCTAATTTGAATATGAGGACAGAGATTTGAAAGTTAATATGAAAACTAAGATCGACTATGGGGAGAAATTGTTAACTAGCCGGCGAGATCGTTGATACAGCAAGAAGATGGCAAGTACAAACGCCACCGCAACCAAGCCATTGAGCACGTTACAGCACAGCGAGCGAGTCCAGCTGTGTCGCTTGAGTGGGCCGCCAGGTCTGTGATGACCCAGTACAGAAGGTTGTAAGTAGGTTGTTAGCGATATTGTGTAAAAGAATTACATTGCAACTTGCCTTACGAGAGGCCGTGGAGTATAGCCAAGCCAGGCTAGCGGGTACGTGATATGAAGGAATATGTCGACGTAGCTAGTTGATTTGCTCGTTAAAGAAATGAAGACATTTGTTTTGTATGCTCCACGCCTGTGCCGCACCTGTTGTTCATTGTGCTCTTGAGCGCATTCAAGCATAACTGTCAGTGTAGCTACAACATACCCCTGAATGCACATTGGCACTATGTTTCCCCTAGAATTATCGAGCGTGCTACGGATTTCGAGCACCGTGCTCAAATTCTCATACAGTAACAACCTGAGCTATTTATTTAGGTGTCTTTGTGCAATCAAATTCATCCATTACCATTATCAACGTGTGAGATGTCATACATGGACACTAAAGTTATATATCCTTTCTGCTCATTAATATGAATGTATAGATTGATCAATGAATGAGGAAATCAATGGTCGATGGAATCACTGAACGAGCTGACAAATGCCCGATATTATTCTCTTTCAATTATGACGCTGCGAAAATTTGATAAATTACCAGGCTGGGGCATAAAATGTGATGTATCAATAGTTAGCCGGCTCATTATAAGCTGTGTCCCATTATGACACTTAACACAGCCCGGTAATCAGAATAATATAATTTCCAGGCATGCAATCTGTCTTAACATTCGCTTTCATGCAGCCAGTATGCGCTATGCTTTGACAAACCGTAACTGGCTTAAGAACTGTGTCACATAGCTTCCCTGGGGTGAAGGGAACAGGCTATCGCACTTATCTATATATTTATACATACATATATATCTATATTTATTTATATATAGACCTATAATTCTCTCGGGATGACTTCAGATCTGGGACTGGGACACTTTCAGTCTGCGACCCCACCAGTCTTCAGATACCTATCTTTATCACAACCAACCAAGGGGTGTTACCCTTTCAAACCACGTCCTGAACAAATGATGCAACTCTGGTATCTACAAACTCAATAACAAAAGTGTATTATACAACAAAGGGAAGTGAAGATAATGTAGAAGTCATGCAGATCTGTTTGGTGTGCTAGTTGCTAGAAGACAGTTAGTTGAGGCAGCCACATGAAGATGGTAATCACTGTACACTTTCAA
Source organism: Cepaea nemoralis (assembly GCA_014155875.1). NCBI lineage: Eukaryota > Metazoa > Mollusca > Gastropoda > Stylommatophora > Helicidae > Cepaea > Cepaea nemoralis. The sequence continues at coordinate 4,859 of JACEFZ010000955.1, forward strand.
CGTATCACACCACATAGGTATAGCACTTAGCTTGTGTCTCTCGTAACAGGTCCTCAGTCTTCGACCAGACAGCACTTCCTTCTAGTTGACAGCCAATCTGGTTAATGACCGTGGAATACCCGAGCAAGTGATTATAAGATACTCATTGTTCTTGTCCCATTGGTGGGGTGTGTATGTGTGTGAGTGGTTTGGGGATGTATGTGTGGTTAGGGAGATGTGTGTGTGTGGGGGGGGGGGGTAGTGACATGTCAGTTGGTGGGGATGTGTGTGTATGGTTTGGAGATGTGTGAGTGGATGTGCGATGTGTGGGTTGGTAGGGGATTGTGTGCGTGGGTGGGTATTATGTGGTCGATGGAGATGTGGCTGGGGGATGGGTGGTTTGAGGTGTGGGTGGGGAGAGGATGTGTGGGTTAGGATGTGGATGGGCGTGGTATGTGTGGGTTAGTGGGGGCATGTTTGTGGGTGGCGAGTGTGTTTTGGTTGGGGGATCAGATGAGGGTAGTGTGTGTGGGTGGGGGATGTGCGGGAGGGGGATGGGTCGGTTGGTGGGTTATGTATGTGTCCCTGATGTGCGTGTGTGTGGGTAGGTGTGTGTGTGTGTGTGTGTATGTGTGTGTGTGTGTGGGGTGATGTATGGATAAGTGGGAGATGGGCCTCATAACATGGCAATAAGCCTTGTTTATGTTTACAACATTCATTTCACAATGTTTATTTTTCTTCCTATGTAAATGTATAATGCTGTTGATGAACGAAAGACGAGTGATTAGAAGGGCCGAATGTAAGACAGGCATGCGCGCCCAATTTGTGACCCTAATAAAGTTGATTTGATTTGATTTGATTTGTCCACATCCTATTAGGCAAATGCCTCCATCATGTGTATGATGTTAATCTATAATGTTCGTTAATGTTCATAGTAGTTCAATGTCCTTAGTTATATTTTCAACAGAACAGTGTCCATGGCTTGAGTCACGATAGAACATAATTGAGTGGACCCAGGGTTGTTTGAATTCCCACGAAGTGGAATAGCAGTCGGGTAGATGATGAGTGGAACAGCTTAACGATTACATACACACCATACTTGCCCCGACGTCATTGTTATAAACTGATAGGACAACTCATCCTGAAGTTACTCTGAGGGCATAGATGACTGACCGGGTGATGGGTAGTAGGATCACCTCACGTCAGCTGGTCTGTCCAGACTGCTGATGCTGGCACAGAATGATGGTTTTACTTACTGTCCATCACTCCTCTCCGGAAGATAGAATCTGGAAAAATGACACAGGCAACCTTCCGTGAGAATCACATGATCATGACCCACCATATGGGGATAGATAGCATCTTTGTACTCAGAGAGTGAATCACCTCCCTAAGATGGGCGGTGGTTCAATTACAGGCCATGCCTCAGGGTCAGTGGAAGAATAAGATCTGGGGTCTGACAAGTAGCGGAATAGATCATCTGTTTCCCTGGACTGGGGATAGAGTGAACACACAGTGACTAATAATGTGTTTCTGCCCCCAGTTCCCCAGTGGAAGTCTTCTAATGACATACAAGGTTAGAAGGTCTACAGTACCCATAGACAAGATGGCCCTGAAGGAGGGCCGTTGGCAAAACCCCCTTCCACCTCTTCCCATGGGGTCCTGCTTTCACCAGTTCATCTCCCCTGCAACCATCAGACATGTCTCTAGCATCATTTCTCTATCTTTCCCCTCCCCGTTGTTCTCCTCACAGGAACCCATGGTAGATTAGGTTGGTATTTCCTTAAGGACACCTTGAACATAAAGTGTATGAGGAAGGCAAAGAAAACCCAGCAGTCGCCCTGCCAAAAGATACAAACTTCAACACACGCGGGATCGCTCAAATGCCCGTCAATTTGACTGCGGACATTCCCAAGAGATTCGTCTTGACCGGCCGAGTCGGAGGATATATTACACGATAGGGTTTAGTTACGGCGTCACATCGGTGGAAATTCCAGGTCTACCCAGTGTAAATGGTAACAAGATCCATCAATCAACATCGGTGGATCTTCCATGTCTACCCAAGATAAATGGTAACAAGATCCATCAATCAACATGGGTGGAACTTCCAGGTCTACCCAGGATAAATGGTAAAAAGATCCATCAATTAACATCGGTGGATCTGTCATGTCTACCCAGGGTAAATGGTAACAAGATCCATCAATCAACATCGGTGGAACTTCCATGTCTATCTAGGATAAGTGGTAACAAGATCCATCAATCAACATCGGTGGATCTGCCATGTCTACTGTCAAAGACCTAGGGAATACCACCTGCATGAGAAGTGGAGGAAAAGGATATAAGAGGATATACGATACAATCTCTACTGGGAGTGGGGGTGGCAAGGCCCTACCCAGGGAATAAGAAGACAACGGGAATGAGTGGGTGAGCAGGTCTCCACTCAGACACACCAGTGTCAACCTGAGAAGTGAGAACTCTGGTCGGGTTGTAAGTACACCCGCCCAAAGAGATGGAAGGAACTCTTAAGAGAGTTTACCCGTGGATAGGCCACGTGAAGCATGCTGCGAACCGCAGCACGCAATCCTAGGGATCTTCGTGACCCATCCGCGCGTGGTGTGACTGCCACGGCTGAGTTTTGGCAGACGGGGGACTGACTGTGTAGATGAACACATCGGCCAAGCCGATGTAGTTTTGTTATGTAGATATTAGTAGTGCTAGGGCCTAGGACTGACTTTGATAGAGTGAAGATTGTATACTATTACACTTGTAAATACTGTGCGAATCAATGATGGCTCTACATTTTGTGAGCGCCAAGCTGAATTAAAATGTGTAACTAATCCTCTTGTACGCCTTACGAGTTTGTCGTGTGGTGCAAGAGAAGTATCCAGTAATGCTTGTCAACTTCGGTTGTTGACAAGCTAGGATAAAAGTGGTGTCAGAAGTGGCCGCTTGAACTATTGTTCAAGCTAAATAATATATTAAACTCACCCACAGCTCAAAAGCCAGAGATTCACAGTGTGTAGCTTAGCGTAGTGAAAATTGACGAGTGTAGACTAGATTTAGTGCCGTAAAAAGTGCCTATCGTGAATAAGTGCCAATTAAGTATTCTATTATTATTATATTGTGTTTTGTGAAGATGATTTCAATGATTTTGTGAGTATTAATGTTTTCTTTGCATATATTTCTTGTGAAAATGAAACAAGGCGCAATGATACATTGTAAACAGAGCCGCTGAGCGATATTGATTTTTGTCAGCTAAAAATAGCATTGCGCCTGTGACGTAGAACGCCTTGACAGCTGGGTGTGTTACAGACACAACAGATCAGCGCTGTCAACTGTGCTTGTGTACATTACTCCAAGTGGTGGCGATAATATTTCAGCCTCACAAGTATTATAGATAATTTATATTTGTTTATTTCGAAATTATTATGGTTTAGACAGTTTATTTGAAGCATTTAGTTTTCTTTGTGTAATTATTTAATAGATGTGTTCATGATGGCACTGAAGCTAATAGGCAAATAAGAAAGCATAGTCTACACGTCATTATCATAATTAAAAAGTAGTTAGGTGACGAAAGTAGAAGATGTTACGACAAAGACGGACATTAACTAATTATTGTTTGTTGGGGGTATTGCAAATGGGTTATATTTTTTTTGCAACTATCTGGGTTTCTCTGATATTTGCAAGTTGCTAATTTTTGCTGCTCTGTAAACCAGATACAACAAGTACAGCGTAGAACAGTCTGTGTGTGCCAGGCAATAGAGGTCACTGACATCAACTTGTTAGCCAGGCAATAGAGTGTCACTGACATCAGCTGATTTGTTCCCGTAAATCAGATGAGTAATTTTTCTATGTTTTGGCAACATTGTTAATAATAACGCATCTTCCTTTTTCAGCCTGTTCAATTTTTCTACATATTTATTTACCAACTTGAATTAAAAGTCATAATAGTAGGAAGTACTGGTAAATACACTCCATCATGTCGACTTTAGGGGAATGTATTCAGGCAGGAAAGGAGTTAGGATATACGGGAGAGAAGTTGGAACAATATGCAGACCAAAGATTTATACTAGCGAAAGATGCGGAAAGGGAGGAGCGCATGCATGAAAGACAACACCAGAAGGATATGTTAGAATTATCAGAAGGCATCAAACAGAAACAGTTAGAACAAGATAAGGAGTTAAAGCTAAAGGAAATAGAGGAAATGGCTAGGGTTAAGGAGAAACAAATTCAGGTTGAATCAGAGACAGTTAAAGATGAAAGAAATGGAAGTAGACTCACACATCCAGATCACTTGAACAAAATTAAAAGCTCAGGATGAAAAAAATAAATGTTATGGCCATTATTCGTCCAAATGTTTGGGACGTCAGAAAATGAGGGCCAGTAATGCAGTGTTGATAGATACCTCATCTGACAATGGCAGTGAAACTGAGTGTGAAGTCGAGAATGAATTGCCAACTAACGAGTGTGAGAATGTGTGTGCAGTTACAGATATTTTAAACCTTGATAGTTGTAAACAATATCACCAATTTCATACAGACAGCAAACTTACATGTGGACATACTGTACCATTCTCCAATGAGAGTGCAAATCCAGCACTGGGCTCCAGAGGCAATCTTGTGTTCCACAATGCAGTGGTCAATGAAAAACCATGCCAATGTTTGCTCGACAGTGGCAGCACTCTTATCGGTCTTAGAAAAGAACTAGTTGACCCAAGGGAGTATACGGGGGACTCTGTCAAATGCCGGACTTTTTCTGGTAATATTGAAATTTACCCACTGGCAACAGCCCGTATAAACACCCCGTTTCTTTCTGGTACCTTTACATGTGCTATTTTAGATAACCCTTTTACAGATTTGATTTTGGGATGCTTACCCCAATTGAAAAATTGCACTAACAAAGAAATAGCTGCATGGGAAGAAATTAATACATCAAATGCAGTCACCACAGCAGATACCACCAAACAGCAAGACACACTACAGGAAGAAAGGTTGTTACTACTATCACCAAGTGGTACAAATGATGATACCACCAGACAGAAATTCATACAACAGCAACATACTGACACAAGTATTTCTCCCTATCTAAAATTATTAGGTGTGAAAGCCAAGATCAGCAAAAATGCTTCATGGTTTTTTAGACTTAATAACGGGATTCTTACTCGTTATTATACAACCAATAATCATGAGATTCAGCAGACGGTGTTACCTGTACAACATCGCCAAACTGTGCTAAAGATTGCACATGAGTCACCGTTTGCTGGACATCTTGCATATGACAAACGTAATTTATTATTGACTTCATGGCAAAGGCCATTCAGTGTGGTACGCAAAATTTCTGATGTCGAGTATGAAATATCGATAAACGGACATTTAAAGATATTTCATATCAACATGTTAAAGCCTTACTTTTCACGACAGAAAGAACTGATGACAGACGAACAGAATGCACCCACACCAGCTGATGAGACGACAGACATACAGAACGCAACTACACTAGTTAGCGAGACAGACTACGACGACAATATGCATACACTTAGTGAGCAAGCAGAAAACGCACTTAGTACCACCACTGTACTGAATCAGGTAGACGACGATGACATGGAACTACCCGTGCCGACAGTTGACAAGACAGGTACGATAGATAGCATACGGATAGAACCGAAACTAACGGACAAACAGAGACGACAGACAATAGAACTAGTTATGGAGTACCAAGACATATTTTCTGACATTCCAGGTAGGACGGACAGAATCGAGCACTCCATCCTTCTTTCGGATAATAAACCTATCAAATGCCGACCTTACTCCATTCCACTCAGCTATAGGGAAAGTCACAATAAGGAAATTCTAAGTTTAGAGGCTAGTGGAATCATCCAAAAATCTACTTCTGAATACTCCTTTCCTATAGTTCTGGTGAAAAATAAGGACTCTACGATCCGCCTTTGCGTGGACTATAGGAAGCTTAATAGTGTTATGAAGGTCGACGCAGAACCAATACCTTCCTGCGAAGATCTCATTCTTGACATGTCTACCTCCAAAATCTTTTCCAAACTTGACCTTACGAAGGGATACTGGCAGGTCCCGATGCATAGTCAATCCATTCCTCTCACTGAATTCTCATCACCATTAGGTCTTTACGAGTGGCGATTTCTTCCTTTTGGTCTTCGAAACGCTCCTGCCACTTTCGTTCGTCTAACTAGAGATTTACTCCATGGAGTGACGAATACAGTGACTTATATAGATGACATATGTGTGCATACAGAGGACTGGACAACACACTTACAGAAACTGCGACATGTCTTTGATAGATTACGACTCTTCGGCCTTACAGTGAAGCCAGCCAAAGTTGAACTAGGCCTACAGGAAATTGAATTTCTTGGTCATGTAATTTCTAATGGCCAACTAAAAACTGACAACAGGATTGTCACAAAAATTTTAAACCTAACCATGCCAACAACGAAAAAGCAGGTTAGGAGTCTTTTGGGATTAGTTAATTATTACAGCAAATTTATACCAAATTTAGCTGAGATCACAAGTGTGATTTTCCAATGATTCCATTGATTCACAAGTGTGTTTTCCAATGTTTTAAAAGCGTCTGTAAAATTGGATCTAAAAGATGCATTATTAATTAACGCATTGTCAAAACTTAAACTTTTGTTTAGCGATTTACCAATCTTGCGCTTGCCTAATCCAGGCCTCGTTTATTATCTTAGGACAGACGCTAGCACCATTTCCATCGCTGGAGTGCTGGGCCAATTCCACGAGGGCATTTTCCACCCAATTTGCTATGTAAGCCGCAAGGTAACACCTGCTGAAGCCAGGTATTCCATCTCAGAACTGGAGGCCCTTAGCGTAATATACTGCATAGGGAAGCTGCACCGGTTCTTGGCAGGTAGTCATTTCATCATCCAGACTGACAACTCCCCGATAACAGTCATGCAGTCAGGCGTCCACCGGAACAACAGAGTATATCGATGGTCGCTTATTTTAGAGAACTATTCGTTTTCGATAGAGCACATCAAGGGTAAGCTAAATATGCTTGCTGACACTCTTTCTAGGCCATCTGGTGTTGAGATACCTGACATTTCGCACACAACTGAGGCTACGACGTCTGAGTTAAAGACACGTTAAATCATATGTGTCCAAGGTGGTCATGAACAGCATTCTAGTGACAGTGCTCATATATTGAATAATCACCGTGTGTTAATGTGATCAGAACAGTGTCAGAACAGTGTTATAGGACAGACACAAATGAAGTGGTCTATGCCATCAACAGATTGTGAAAGTGTTATCAGACGAAGATGACTGAACTGAATTGTATTACCCAGGGCAAATACGTGGTTAATCTCCTATTGTGTTAACGAGATTTATTTCAGGACTATACGCCAACCACACACCTGAGGTAGTCGATACAAACATTTTATATATTGTCATTTATTGTGATATGTATTATAAATTTTATTTTTAAAATTATTTTTTATTGCAGTTGCAGAGAATAGTTTAGATTAGTTACGTAATTGTAGAGTAGGATAAATCCATTTAATATCATACATTTTGCTAGTTTAGACAAATCATCAACTTACCCCATCTAATCATAACATCAACATTTCATAGTTGAATTACAGTAGTTACAGCTTAGGATAAAAGTGCTTATTAAATCATTTCATTTATTGGCATCATTTCATATTTATTTTAATAATCAGCTAATTAAACACATCAGTTAGTGATAAAAAGTTAAACCCATTTCCATTTACAACATATAATTAAAGCATCACCCATATTTACTTCATTTAGTTGTTAAATACATTTGAAATCTTTTAGTTACATAAACCATTATTTATTTTTTTCCCATCATTTAGAATTCACATTACCCAATTTATAAACATCTAAAAAGGGAATTAACTCATTTTACCTTATTTTCACTCAGTTTATTAAGTTACTTCCCTTTTGAGTAGTTTAGTACTGTGCACCAAGTTATAGTAGTTTAGTACTGTGCACCAACTTAGAGTAGATATTTATAGATGTCATTACCTGCAGGATGGTTAACTACCAATCCTTGCATCCATGCAAAAAAAAACTTTTGTTTATAAATGACCCGTGCAAAATAGCACAGTCATTAGGCTCAATAGCTTTTCAAACTGAGCCAAAAGTGTATAGTGTCACTACAAGGTTTTAATAATTTTTTCTTTTTAAAAGTGAGTGTGAGGAGTGTGAGGAGTGTGAGGATTATAAGAGGAGTGTGACAAATGTGTGAAAGAGAAGAGAGAATGAAATACAGAACGAGAGTGATACAACCAGCGGATTTTTTTTTCCGCACAACGCGACTTTCGTCACTTGTCTGCGTCAATTGTGTTGTTTCAATGTTGAAGTGTGTTGTGTCCAGTGTGTTGTGATGTAATCCGTGTTTTAGCAACAATTACACGATAGCTTAGGGAAAGTAATTTAAGCTTCATAAGACGGTCATGTAGTCACGAATTAGTGTTACACACTCAATGGTGACTGCATTAAACCGCATTATGGCGCTTGAAAACCAACGTACACATAAATTATAGACATACACACATGTTTGTAGTTTAATTACACTTTATTTATTTATAAACACGCAAACAATCAGGAAAACTTACATATAAAGTGCATACATTTCTATTACATCAAAGAGAGATAACCAAGGGACAGGGGACACAATACAAACTTGAAACACTAACTTAACAATGAAAGATTTCTTTACACGCGGAAGCGAGATAGGTAAAGCCTATCGTACACAGCTTGTACAAGAGGTGTTAAATATTATATGGAGGACATGCAGCAATTCATGTGTTGATCCTAACAAGATCAGCTTTGTGTGGGTAGTGAGTTAATTTACTATTTGAGGGCAAGCCAAAAGGCATTGGCCCGGTTCAGACAAACCCCCGATAAATATAATATAGCGATGAGAGAGGGCTCACGCCAACTACACAAGTGTGTGACGATAACCAGTAGCCAAGTGAAGGAGAACAACATTGTGACAGTGGTTAGTAAAGATCTACTGGGGAACCAGAACCAAGTTACCAGTGGTCTTTGACAAAAAATTAGACACACTAATTTTTCTTTTAACTGCTTGCGTTACACAAGGGGTTAAAGGGTTGTAACGCAACACAGAAGGGGGGAGTGTGTGTCAAAGACCTAGGGAATACCACCTGCATGAGAAGTGGAGGAAAAGGATATAAGAGGATATACGATACAATCTCTACTGGGAGTGGGGGTGGCAAGGCCCTACCCAGGGAATAAGAAGACAACGGGAATGAGTGGGTGAGCAGGTCTTCACTCAGACACACCAGTGTCAACCTGAGAAGTGAGAACTCTGGTCGGGTTGTAAGTACACCCGCCCAAAGAGATGGAAGGAACTCTTAAGAGAGTTTACCCGTGGATAGGCCACGTGAAGCATGCTGCGAACTGCAGCACGCAATCCTAGGGATCTTCGTGACCCATCCGCGCGTGGTGTGACTGCCACGGCTGAGTTTTGGCAGACGGGGGACTGACTGTGTAGATGAACACATCGGCCAAGCCGATGTAGTTTTGTTATGTAGATATTAGTAGTGCTAGGGCCTAGGACTGACTTTGATAGAGTGAAGATTGTATACTATTACACTTGTAAATACTGTGCGAATCAATGATGGCTCTACATTTTGTGAGCGCCAAACTGAATTAAAATGTGTAACTAATCCTCTTGTACGCCTTACGAGTTTGTCGTGTGGTGCAAGAGAAGTATCCAGTAATGCTTGTCAACTTCGGTTGTTGACAATCAGCCGTAAGCAGATGGAAAGAATGGAAAGGATACAGAACGAAGCTATGCTTATTGTAGCATGATGGAACAGAATCCCCATTTCCAGTCCGACACATTTCATAAATATACTTTAAGTCTTAACGGGGACCATCCCAAATATAAGGGCTATTCTTAGATCGAATGTTCTAGAACGAGTTGGGGGAGGCGGCGGTATGCACTTGTCTTTTGATTGGTTCATAAGTAATGAGCCCACGCTATTCCTGGGCCATATTTTAAAATCTAATTAGTTTGAGCGGGGATCTCACCAGGAGCGGTCGCTAGTGTGATGTGATGACCCAACAATGCCCTTGTAGATTCAATATATTGTTCTCTGGACAGCAGGTACCACTTTAAAACATACTTTAATGTTGTAGTTGTGCCTGATAAACGAATGAGAAGAATGTATGAGTATTTTATGAATAAAACGTGAAAGTGGAAACCCCAACTTCTGTGCGCCAGAATTCTGAATACTGCTTCTTCAACCTTGACACGTCTTTCACGCTGTATACTCCAAGTGCATATCAATCCCTTGTTGTGACTGGTTGCGTATGCTTGAGGAATGTAGTATACTCATGCAGATTCGCAAACCCAAACCCCTTGTGCATTCTCCATGCCTAGGATGACTTATTCTTAAATCAACTGTACCTTTGCTCTCGTGCGAGTTAACAGATGGCAGTTTGAATTAGAATAAGTGGTGTAAACATGTACAAGTTCCTTTGTAAAACGCAGAGAATGATGGAGTGAGTGAGTTGGTGATTTAATAAATAGCCTCTCACATTAGTAGAAAGAAAGATGCTTCAATATCCATCTGTAAACAGGTTGTATGTGGCACGCCAGAATTGCTAAGTCCATGTGATGCCTGGTAGCTATATGCTCAGGAGAATTAATACAATTTCTCCCTGAAGTATTACACTATTACCTCTACTGTTGGATGGTTCATATAAACTAGTTCCTCAGAGAACCATAGGTGTGTGAACCTGTGTCTCAGCTGGCTGAATATAATGTAGGGCTCATGCAAACTTACAAGGACTAAACATGTTTTCCACATATGTGCTTGGTGCTTATGTGAACAATTGTGTATGCAATTGAGCTTCTGTTACCTACTGTAGTAGACATGAAAATTACTCAGTGGGGAAAGAGCACATGATGATGATGAAGATGATGTACCTGTGAGTCAGGTATGTCTGAGAAAAGGGGTGAGGTCTGGCATTGCTGTGTGAATATGGAATAGGTCAGTCATGCACCAACATCACAGCCATAGGAATGGATGTCTGGTATGCTAATTTGGTAAATGCCATTAGTTAATACATAATGCATATTGCAGTTGTAAATGCCTATTTTCCATTTCCCTTCACAATGCCTGTCCCATGTTGCTATGTCACAATGATTGCTGTACTGTGTCTGGTCCTCCTTGTGCCCAGGTCTACTGTGGTTCAAGCATGGTGGAACTCAGACCACATAAATGCTTGTAATTGTGTTAAGCTACCCCTGTCTCAACATATGGTCTTGTGATTACCACAGTACATCAGAGTGAAATACACTGCATCATCAAACTAGGAGAGGTGTGTTTGGACACACCCATCCTTTTCCTCCCCATCCCCAATCTGTGTCTGTGATGTATACTAACATTATCTTTTAAACATATGTAAAGAGATGTTGTGCCATTTTATATATCAACAGAGAACAGTATGGTGGAGAGGCCATCCATATATCATCTGGGAAAACTAACCAGTGGTCCCAGAATCCAGAACCAACTCTCTACAAGTGAAATCTTCTAGAACCCACAATATGGGAATTTCCTAGAGACTTTCAGCTCAGCTCTCAAACAGCTGGATATAAAAGAAAGAGAGAAAAACAGTTCTGAAGACTTCAATAATAAGAAGTACAGTGATCATTAATCAAATGTCATCTGAGAATGAAACAACAAGTCTGGTTGTTAACCCCATTCAAGACAACTTGTGAAATGACTGGTGCAATGGATTGTTTAGCTAGAACTTATCTTAGTTAATCTCCAGCCTGGTGCTCACACAGTGGTTTCAGAATGAAGACTTGTATGTTAAGTACGTGAGATAGACTGAAGAGAAGAAGAAGACTGGGACATGTTTGTATCTTAGATCTTCCTCTACAGGAAAAGGAGAACAACATCCTAAGTCTCAACTTCATAAACAGTCAACTCACCAGTGAAAGACAAGGCTGTAGCTTTTCTTCAAACTGTGACAGTAGGGGATAATTAGTCTGACTTGGAAAATCATCATGGGGGAAAACTGCAACCTGAGCTGTCCAACACCCATCATAGGTGCTAAAAGGATTAAACAGACCAGTGGAGCAGAAGGTCCCTATGCTTGCCCAGGTTATGGCTTACCTGGCTTTTCCCTCAGTAACAGTAGAGGAAAGGATAAAAGTCAATTGTGTAGTGGTGATTATGGAGGAGTGGAGTAGTTGTTGGGTGGTGGAGTAAATAAGAAGTGTTGTATCTTGTTTATCAACCTTCATGTGTGACATATTTTATGCATTTTCTATGCAATCATTGAAGTGTTGATATGACAGGAGATGAGGCAATGGTCACCACTCTACTTACCATCAGCTCAATAAACAGTATGAATGAACCAGTGTTCAAGTACATGTCCCCAGTGAATTTCTTGTACAGTTGCTGTCAAGTGTTGTCTCTGGTGACTGTCTTAAGTGCTGTGGTTGGTTATACATATTGTGAAAAGTCCTGTATAGATGTTGTCAGGTATCTCATGATGTCTATCTTGTACACTTGTGGTGTAAACAATTCCTTGTGAATGTATGTTCAAATTTTGTCAAGAAACTGTCATGTAGATGTCCTGTCCAACAGATGTAATGTACAGTTATTGTTGAAGTTTGTTTGTCTGCAAAAATTGAAGGATTACTTGAACTGATATAGGTCATACTGACAAAATATATAGGAGTAGATCTATGTGACGGACGAACAGCACACTGTCAACAGTATAATGAGTGAGAGGGATCCTCAGTTGTACAGGCGCTAATAGTTCAGATCTTCTCTGGCCTTGGGTGAACTAGTTACTTCTTTTATAAATTTCTGTGTAGATACATAGTGGTCTCACAGTGGGGGTTGAGCCAAAGAAAAATGTTCTCCAAAATGGCTATTGCGGGAATGATTAGCTCATTTGAGTGACCTCTAGACAAAACGGGCAAAATCATATCCTTTATCTTGTTATTTATTATTCAAGATATATCTCCAGAGTACACTACTAACTAGGTCCTCTGGCAACTCAATCAAACATGTCACACTTATTATTCTTGGATTACAAGAGATATCGCATGCAGAGCGAATTTTCCAACTATTGTGGACAGAATACAAATTTGCAGAGCACGTGCCTATCTAAGAGTTAACGCAAACACACAACATCCACTGGATAGTGAAGTAGAGAAGGTAAAGGGCAGCAGGTTAAAAAGAGGAAAGTCGTGGATGGGTCAAGCCGAAGACATTCTTCAACAGGTGTGTTCACTTGATTGATTGATTGATTTAAGAACCGACATTCACAGCATTTGGGGCATTCCCATAAGCGCTCCGTCCCCATCCTCAGCAGCCAGCGAAGAGTTCCATCACCAATAGTACCAGTAGCAGTCTGATTATATGTGCGTCTCTCTTTTCCTCTGAGCGTCGAGCTTCTGTCAGTACGCCTAGTCACTCTTTGCTGCATCATTCTTACCAGACCATGGTGATCCATTTGCTCCTCCGAGGAGTACACGTGCTCCCACAATGCCGCAACCACATGTGACTTGTCATGCATCAACACTCCACCAAGTTCTGCCGAGCCAGCCAATCTGTCCGCCTGTTCATTCCCCGCACACCGGCATGCCCCGAAGAAAAGATTCAGGCGATGCTTGCCACCGTGACCTTCGAAGCGAAGCAAGCCACTCTGCACGAAGCACGCCTGTCAGGTGTGTTCACTTGAGGACTTAGAATCTGGTGAGGAGTGGGTTCGAATGTCAACAGATTTTTCTACGTCCTTTTCAGTTTGCATCCAACTAGACAGAAAATTCAGACAAGAAAATCCGGCTGCTGTGGAGTCGGAAATACAAGCGTTGATCTTCGATAATTCTTTAGAGGGTGATGCTGTCATTTACACAGATGGACCGGTTCATGGGCCTTTGCGGCTTATGCCGGAGGGAGAATTGTGAAAGAAGATTCTGATGCTTTTGCTTTGACCACAAGTAGCCTGACTATGGAAGTTATGGCAGTAAGTAAAGCAATAACATGGCTCGAGACAAAGACATTCACTAGGGCACGTTTCTTAGTGATTCAATGAGCATGCTCAAGAAGATAGAGATGGGGTGGATCCGAAGAGAGTGGCTCTGGAGCGGTCTCGGCTGGCAAAGATTAGTTTCATTTTCGTGCCAAGGCATGCGGGAGTACAAGGAAATGAGCAGGTTGGCAAGCTTGCAGGTGAGGCTACGGTGGAGGGTGGACGCGCCATGGACCAGACTGGCACTCTGTGTCTATGTGTCTGACTATGTCAATCAATGTATATGTTTAACTGTCTGTCTGTCTGTCTGTCTGTCTGTCTGTCTGTCTGTCTGTCTGTCTGTCTGTCTGTCTGTCTGCCTGCCTGTCTGTCTGTCGAAGGGCCGAATATAAGACGGGCCTGCGTGCCCAATTTGTTACCCTTTTAAAATAAGTTAAATCAAGTAAATTAAAATAAACTAAAATCTGTCTGTCTATCAATGTATATATTTAACTGCCTGCCCGTCTATCTGTCTTTCTATCTATATGTCTATGTATCTAGCTATCTATAAGGGACGTTCATTTGAAATCCGGTCGTGCCGCACCGCGCATAATTGCGTACGTTGAACATGATCATATCATAGTCATGTGATAAGCACTGACCAATGAATAAAAGCGCACGTGCTTACCGTCCCATGATGCAAAGGGTTATGTTTCTGACCGTTGAGAAAATGCCCGGGTTGATCCAAAATCCGTCCAAAGAAGCTCAAAGAGCGGTGATTCAGTTTCTTTCATTTGAAAGATGTCGACCAGTGAACATTCATCGAAGATTGCAGGCAGCGAACGGTAACAAATGTGTGTCGAAGACAACAGTGACAGACTGGGCACGAATGTTTCGGAAAGGACGTCAGTTCACGACAGATCTTCGACGGCCGGGTCAAGCGCATATTATTGCAACAGAAAAAACCCATCGACAAAATAGATGAAGCAGTACAGATGAAACGTTGTCGAAGCATACATTCGCTAGCGAAAGAATTTGATGTGTCAATAGGGACAATTCAAAAAGTCGTTCGTAAGAAATTGCAGTATCAGAAGGTGTGTTCACAGTGGGTACCACGGATGTTGACCGACCACCAAAAAGAAGAACGCATGGGATGGTGTTTGAACCACTTGCTGCGTTACAGAGTGGAGGGTGGTGAATTTCTCTTCCGCATAGTGGCAGGCGATGAATCATGGTGTCACCACTTTGAGCCAAGCAGCAAAAGAGAGAGAGAGAGAGAGAGAGAGAGAGAGAGAGAGAGAGAGAGAGAGAGAGAGAGAGAGAGAAAGAGTGAGAGAGAGAGAGAGAGAGAGAGAGAGAGAGAGAGCATGCGATGGAAGCATGCTGGATCACCAAAAGCCAAAAAATTCAAGTTAAGGTTTCCGCTGGTAAGGTTAAGCTGAGCGCATTTTTTTTTACCATGAAGGGCTATTGATGGCCGACTTGAAAGAACCTGGTGTCAACATAATTTTATGTGATATTCACTGGCACAGGAACGGAGCATAATGGGGACGACCCGTTGCTGTGATGTTGGAACCGTGACTGAACTGAACTGAACTGGTGTCAACATTAACTCTAACTACTACTTGAAAACACTAGACAAGCTGCAAACAGCCATAAAGAATAAACTGACCCGGCATGCTTTCTCGCGGTGTGATTTTGTTGCACGATAATGCTCGTCCGCATGTCGCAAAGATCGTGCAGGAAGCATTAGCAAGGAAGAGGTGGGAAATTCTGCAAGATCCAGCTTATAGTCCTATTTGTCACCATGCGATTTTCATTTTTTTCGGACCTAAAAAAAAAAAGCTCTCAAGGGGCAACTATTTCACACAGATGCCGACATAACGAACGCGGTAAACACTTGGTTCAGTGAGCAACCACAATCCTTTTTTGCGGACGGCATTAGCCACCTACCTAAGCAATGAGATGCTTGCCTGAATGCCTACGGCGACTTCTTCTGACCCACCCATGGTGCATAATTCATTCAAAATGAATGCTTCATTTAATTCTACCACACCTGTTAATGTTTCTTTCATGCTTTCGTAATAAAGCCATTGGCACGGTTTTCAAATGAACAGCCCTAATATATGTCTATAAATGTAAATGTTTAACTGCCTGTCCGTCTATCTGTCTGTCTGTCTCTCTATATGTCTATGTATCTGACTATCTATATGTCAGTCAATGTATATGTTTAACTGCCTGCCCTTCTATCTGTCCGTCTGTCTATGTGTCTCTCTATCTGTCTATGTATCTGACCATCTATATGTCTATCAATGTATTTGTATAACTGCCTGCCCGCCCATCTGTCTGTCTGTCTGTCTGTCTGTCTGTCCATCTATATGTCTATCAATGTATATGTTTAACTGCCTGGCGTCTATCTGCCCGTCTAATTGTCTGAAAATCTATGTGTCTATCAATGTACATGTTTAACTGCCTGCCCGTCGATCTGTCTGCCTGCTCGACTGTCTGCCTGTTTGTGTATTCAAATTTAATCACGCTTGTCGTGTCTGCTAACACATTAATGATTATCCACCAGAACTTCACCCCGTCAGACGACATGCTCTCTCTCCCCCGTGGCACAGTTCACCAGTCCCATCTTTGAGCTAATGGGAACAGGTTGAAAAGAACCAGCAGTTAATTAATCTTTCATTTCCTGGAGATAATGAGCTATTCCCGGTCGGGTGACAGGTGAGAGGTCATGAACTAGTCTTGTGACAATATAATGCAATTTCTCATTTAGGTTTAACATTGTGTGCGCAACTCATGTTCGGGTACTTGAACTCTGGAAACTTCTATATGTTCTTGTCATTGACAAGCAATTCACGTGGTAATCATAATTTCACTCCTTCGGGCGCGTGTCTGTCAACTGCAGTTTCAGGAAATAAATGACTAGTGTCTATGAGGATTTGCAAAGAACTGCCACACTGGACTAGTCCACGAGTTTCACAAACAACTCATCACGGCAGACTGGTGTCGCAGAAAGGAGTAACAATTGGTTTGTGAAGACTTACACGTCGTTAATGTACACAAGTCTACTTCCATACCACATTGAAAATACCGGCTCTCGTCCGATCACCGAAGTCAAGTAACGTCGGATGTGGTTAGTACTTAGATGGGTGACCGCTTGGAAATACCAGGTGTTGTGGGAACTGCGTTGATACTATCATGAGGTTGATCGGATGAGGGTCGACGCCAGGCTCGTCGCCTGCTATAGCTCCGGGCATTCATGCTTACAAAACGTGGAGGCTCTATCACATCACAGACTATACAGAAGAACACTGCTCCTGGACTCATTTTTAAAAAGTGGTAATGGGAACAATATGCATGATATTAATAAACAAAAAAACAAAAAACACTTGCCACAAATATCAATGTCTCATTTTTATAATCCATTCACGGTTTGGATAACTTCTGGAAGTGCTGTCTCATTTGTTTGTCTGAACTTCCATGGTCATCTTTATGTTTTCTCCAACAAGCACGTCTCCACGGCCATCAGAGGTTCCTCATTTTGTGTTCGCAATGTCCATGTTTCCCACGTCGACAACAGTATAGATTCTGTACACAATATAAAACACCGAAATGTAAGACCGCTTTACAAAACACACATACAGAGAGAGGAGCGTCTGGTGTCTAGAACTTCCAGCTCCAATATTGGGGACCCGGGTTTGGATCCTCGATAAGGTGATGGATTTATAATGTGGGATGAGGTGCGGAAAGAAAACCCTAAACTGCACTAGTCAGGCGGTCTTAATTCTTTAGATTAAAACCTCCCCTGCCCCTTTGCCCTCCTTGCAAGTTTCCTCGCACGTGCTTCTTTAGCCGTTGTACATGATTGTTCTAATTTGTTTTTGTTTTAATCGCTCTTTTTTAAATTTTTCATCGTTATTTTTACGCTTCCCCTGTTTTACGTTTATTAGTTTTAAAATGCTTCTAATGATCCATTTCTAATGACTTATTATCTTCAGTTTTTGGATACATTTTTCTGCAGCGCATCTGACTGAGCTTATTAGTCTGTCCCACTGATCATTCTTCCTCTTCTTCTTCTTCTTCTTCTTCTTCTTCTTCTTCTTCTTCTTCTTCTTCTTCTTCTTCTTCTTCTTCTTCTTCTTCTTCTTCTTCTTCTTCTTTTCTTCTTCTTCTTCTTCTTCTTCTTCTCCTTCTTCTTCTTCAGCATTCCAAGCCAGTGAGGTTCTTTGCTGCAGATACAAGCCGTCTCCATTCGTCTCTCTGGTTGACCTTCTCTTGTCAGTCGGTGATTCAAAGTGCTTGTAGGTCTGTATATGTATTATCTCTCCACCGTTTTCTTGGTCTACCTCGGGGTCTACGGTCATTTATTTCTTGAGTGTAAACGAGTTTTGTTTCCCTATTATCTTCCATTCTTTCTATATTCCCTAGCCATTGCAGTCTATTAGCCTTCATGATACCAGTGATTAGCGGGGAGTTAAACAGATCATAAATGTCTTTGTTGTTTCTTCTTTTCCACTCTCTACTTTCTGTATCTCTAATGGGCCCAATGATGCGTCTTAAGAATTTGTTCTCAGAGGTTTGTAACAAGGCTTCGTCTCCTTTAATTGTACTCCAGGTTTCAGAGCAATACAGCACAACTAGTCTAATCAGTGTTTTGTATATTGTGATCTTGGTGTTACGAGATAGTGCAATTGATTTTAGCAGATGTTGTAGTGCATAGTATATCTTATTTCCAGAGTTGATTCTAGCTTGAATTTCTTCCCTTATTATGTTGGAGCAGTTGAAGATTGTACCCAGGTATTTGTATGTTTCCGTTCTTTTAATGGTCATATTATCTATTTGTATGTGGCCAGAGTTTTTACCCGTTCCTTCTCTTGAAATTACCATATATTCTGTCTTATCTTGGTTGATAACCAGCCCCATTTGTTGAGCTTTTTCCTTTGAGTGAGTCAAAATTTCCAATGTCTTTTGTTCACTTTGCCCTATAATATCTATATCATCTGCATAACCAAGCAGTTTGGATGTTCCCCCAATAGCGCATTCCTCCTTTACCTCCTTACAACTTTCTCTAGAGCCAGATTGAAAAGGAGCGGCGATAGTGCATCACTCTGTTTCAAGCCAGATGTTATTTGGAAAGGGTCTGATGTCCCACCTTTATATGTTACTATATTATAAGTATCTTTCATGCATAGTCTGGTCATGTTTATTAACTTCCTTGGTATTCCAAATTCCTGCACAGCATTCCACAGACTATTCCTATGGACACCAACATAAGCCTTTTTAAAATCCACAAAAATGTTATGGAGATCTCTTTTATATTCCCAACTTTTCTCGGCTATTTGTCGTAAGATAAATATCTGATCTATTGTTGATCTGTTTTGTCTGAAACCCGCCTGGTAGTCACCTAATATGTCTTCTGAGTATTGTTTTAGTCTATTTAGTATCTTATAGCTTATGGACAGGAGTGATATTCCTCTATAATTTTCACATTGGAACTTGTCTCCTTTCTTAAAGATAGGTATCAATAATATCTCTTTCCAGTCATGGGGTAATTCTTCTGTCCTCCAGATTTTTATTATTAGCTCGTATAGCTTTAGATGTAATGCATGGCCGCCTGCCTTGCGTGCTTCTCAGAAAATTGGATCAAGTTAATTTTGGATTCCAAGGAATCACCTCGACCTGTAAGGAGCACATGTACTACAAGGCCACTCCTGTGTCGTCATGCTAGTGTGTTGTTTCCAACTGTGAGATACAACACAGAAGCCTCGTGCTGGCTCCATCGGAATGTGTCACTCTCTCCACATCATCTTGCTGCGTGGCAGCAAGGCACATAACCAGGCATACAAAACGACAACACAAACTATTTTGAAAGCATTTTATTTTGTGCTTGACTGTGTAACCCCATCTCACTCCAAAAATCATCCTCATCACCAGTTTCCCTCCACACACACACACACACACACACACACACACACACACACACACACACAGATACACACACACACACACACGCACGCACGCACACACACAGACACAGACACACACACACAGACACAGACACACACACACAGACACAGACACACACGCGCGCGCGCACACACACACACACACACACACACACAACATCATGGCATGCATATATCAAATTGTGTGTGTCCTGCCACAGCGTGTCGAGTCAACAGCTGACACTTCTGAACGCCAAGTTGGCTGTGTCGCCGCTCACACAAGCAGACATCACGAACGAACAAACGAACGGACTTTATTTTCAAAGGGTAACAAATTGGGCACGTAGGCCCGTCTTACATTCGGTCTTTCCGATCACTCATCTTTCGTTCATCAATAATGCATAATACATTCACATAGTAAAAAAAAACATTGTCAAATGAATGCTGTAAACATAAACAATGTATACTACAATGTTATGTGACACATACCCCAACCATCCACCCACACATTCCCCCACAAATCCACACACACACACACATACACACACCCAGGCACACATACATGCACTACCCATCCACCCATCACCACCCACACATCCCACACCCACACACATCCCCCACCTACACACATCTCCCCAAACACACACACACACACACACACATCTCACACTCAAACACAACCCCAGACACACATACATGCACCCGCCAACCCATCACCCACCCACACATCCCCCACCTACACACATCTCTCCACCCACAAACACATCCTCCACTCATAGCATAACCCATAAACACTCACCCACCCACATATCCTCCACCACAACGCACATACCTCCAACCACACATTCAAACACACATCCCCCAACCACACATCCCCACCTACACACACATAACCCCACCAACCCACACATCCCCCCACTTTCACAATCCCCCACCCACACAATCTCCCCCCACCCACCCACACATCCCACGTCCATACACAGACATTCCCACCCCCAACCTACACACTCTCACCCACCCACACAGCCTAAACCCACCCACCCCCCAATCACCCATCCCCCAATCACAGATCTTTTAACCATACATTCCTTAACCACACGTCCCCCCCACACACACACACACACACACACACACACACATCTCGCCACACATACACACATCCCCCGACACACTCCCCACCCACCGACACATCCGCATCCACAAAAATACACATCCCACCAACACACACCCCACCACCCATACACACCCCCACCACCCACACACATCCCCACCCACACACATCGTCCACCCACACAAACATCCCCCATCCATACACTCATCTCCCACATATATCCACCCACTCACGTACTCATCCCTCAACCACTCACACACACATATCCCCCACTCACCCATCAACACATCTCATATCTACCCACTCACACATCCCACCACCCAGCCAAACACACCCCCACCCTCACATACATCCATTACCCGCACGCACATTCCACACCCAATCACATCTACCCCATCTACCCACACACATCCATCATCCACACACATCTTCCCTCCCACACAACACCCCACCCATAGACACATCCCCCACCCTCACACCCACATCCCCAACACGCATCCCCTATACGCATCCCCACCCACACATCCCTCACCCACGCACACATCTCCCCACCCACCCACAGACAGATACATTAAGGTAGACATAAGAAGACAGTTACAAGAAGGTACGAACGAACGAACAAACGAACCAACAAACTTTATTTTCAAAGGGTTAAGAATTGGGCACGCAGGCCCGTCTAACATTCTGCCCTTCTATCACTCTCTTTCATACATTATTTCATTCACACATCATTCAAGGCTAATAGAGAACCGCAACAATATAAAAGATATGCATTATAAAGGCATGGGCAAAATGCGAACATCAAAAGTACACGACTCAGTAATATTAGATAACAAGCAGACCCGGCCCGGCTTCGCCCATGAGGATTCAACCAAATAAAATGTCATAAGACATACTCTGTGACAACCACAGCAGGACACTCAGATGAGGAGCACCTGTGGCGCTATGAAACATGATGTGTGTCCCAGGCTCATAACGGCTCTCATACTAGCCTGGAGATTACATGATTGACACAGCATGGTAGTAAGTACACTTACCCCTGGATCTCTTTCGTTCTTGACACCACAACAGAGCTCTGGACCTCTCTCTCTCTCTCTCTCTCTCTCTCTCTCTCTCTCTCTCTCTCTCTCTCTCTCTCTCTCTCTCTCTCTCTCTCTCTCTCCTCTCCCCCTAAAGCAGTTTGAGTAGAACCCAGTCAATGACATATCTTGGCGTGAGGCTTGATCGTAGCCTGTCCTTCAGAGATCATGTCGATTATGTCATAACGAAGGCTCGAAAAGGTTTGTCAGCAATGAGAGTCATGGCGACTGCCAATATCGAGCAAAGACTGCTAATACTTCTGGTCCAAGGACTTGTGCTTTCACGCATCGAGTAGGCCCTATGCCCTGGCCACCCTCACTGTCAGCCCTACACAGATTGGAAGACTTGAAAAGGTACAAAACGAAGCCATGCGCATCATTTTGGGCTGCACGAGAGACACCAGCTATGTAGCAATGAGATACCTCCTTGACTTCCCGACAATGGAACACAGGATCAAGATCTGGAGAGCTCGTGCATACTTAAAAATAAGTGCAGATGAGCAGCACCCTCTGCATGACGCTATATTCAGAGAAAAGGGTGACAGGCTAAAGAGGGGCAAATCATGGATGGGTCGGGCGGAAGATGTCGTCAGACAGGTCTGCAGTCTTACCAGTATCAACCCCGGCAAGGAATGGGTGCCGGTGCCTTCCAGCTTTTAAGTGCACTTTCTCCTGCATTATCACACTCGACAGACGGTGCAGAGAGCAGAACCCTGCCGCTGTCAATGCAGAGGTTAACGCGCTCATCTATTAACACTCAGATAGCCCCGAAGTGCTCATCTATACAGACTGGATCTGTTGTAAAGCAGCAGAGAAGTGCGTGGGCATTTACAGCCCGTTCAGCGGGCCGAACCGTTCAAGAATCCAGTGGTGCCCACTCTATGACCACGAGCAGCATGACGATGGAGGTGATGGCAGTTACACAGGCTTTCATATGGCTGGAATCACAGCATTATACCAACGTGTGTGTACTAAGTGATTCAATGAGCATGATTCAGAAGGTCGAAGCTGGATCTGTACGTAGACAGTGGACTGAATCGCTGCGGAAGTCTGTTGTCCGTAAAGTCACCTTCATCTTCGTCCCGGGACATGCGGGAGTCGAGGGAAATGAACGAGCTGACAAACTGGCTGGCTCTGCACCCCCTGTAGATGGCCAGCCCATGGATCGTGCCGATGTTATTAACGTCCTTAAAGATATGGCGAGAACAGAGGACTTTGACGTCAGTGATTCCACATCGCTGTCCAGGATGAAAGACCTGGGAGTAAGAATCGGCACAGCCAGACGCGAGAGGTACATCGGGAAAACAAAGCGCCTCGTCAACCAACACAGAACTGGCACTATTAGCCACCGGACGCTGATGGATATGCTGGGGGAGGATCTAAGCACCTATGGACATGTCCGGAGTGCAATGAAGATACCCCAACTGATAACTGACTGATAACTGATGTTTGCTATAAATTAGACTCATGGCCCGTTTCTGGAGTGAGTAAAGTCGCTTGGTGTTTGAATTAGAACAACCGTCCCATATTGTAGAGCAGTAGTCAAAGTGTGTCTGTATATGAGAAGTATAGAATAGTTTCCTTGTGTCCTCATCAAAGAAGTTGTTAATCTTGGCGAGTTGGTAGACATTTTTCGCTGTTTGTTTAATGAGCGCTTGAACGTGGGAATTAAAGGTTAGGTTTCTATCAATGATTAGGCCTAATGTTTTGTGCTCAATTACACTTTCTACTGGCATGTTATCGATGTGAAGTTGAAGTGATGTGTGTGAGCTTAGAGTTTGAAGTCTTTGTCTGGTTGTTAATAACATTGATTTTGTTTTAGTGATGTTAATTTGCATACGGTTTGAATAGCTTCACCTAACTACATTATTTAATTCTTGTTGTAAAGACAACTCCAGTAAAATACAGTTTTAAGCGTTTGTGTACACTGTACAGTCGTCTGCAAATAGATCGCAGGACGACGAAAGATGCAAATATAGGTCGTTAATATATATGGCAAATAACAGAGGGCCAAGAATAGAGTCTTGCGGTACTCCAATATTGAAGGTAGTGGTTTGAGACAGAGATTTATTATGTGATACTACTTGCTTTCTGTTTGATAGAAAAGATGATATTAGAGTGACTACATAAGGGCCAATTTTCATTGTCTCAAGTTTTTTAATTAAAATAACATGGTCTATCATATCAAATGCTTTCTTGAAATCAATAAACACAGTTCCACATAGACTGTTGTTGTTTATATTCTGGTGCCAATTTTCTATCATGTTTGTTAGGGCCGTATGGCAAGAATATTTTGGTCGAAATCCTGATTGGCTGTCAACAATAAGCTTGTTGCGAACTAAATACTGTAATGTTACTTTATGGATGTGTTTTTCTAGTGGCTTAGATAGTGATGATAGTAAGGAAATGGGTCTGTAATTGTTCGGGAGACCATTGTCCAATGAACCAGATTTAAGAAGAGGGTACACTGTAGTAATTTTGAGAGCTGATGGAAAGTGGCCTTTGGTGAGACACTGATTATATACATAGGTTAGTGATATACAGATCACTGGCGCAGCACAACGGAGAATCCGGTTGCTGATTCCATCTAACCCAGATGAGGTTGTGTTTTTTTTAGGTTACTGAGGTAAGTGAATACTTCAGTGATTGTCATTAGCGGTATGTCGGAAAGAATATCGCGGGAGCATCTATTCTCGCAAACCGATGGCAGTAAAGATAAGTTGCAAGGAGAATTAGGTATTGAAGCCTTCAACTGGATCTATGTCAGTTTGAAAAAAATTACTGAATTGGTCGCATGTAATATGATTTGATGGTAAAGAATTTCGGAAGTTATACTTGTTTGTCAAGGTGTTAATTGCCTTCCATATATCCTTACTATTTGTTTTATCCATTACTAAGTTCTTAAAGTAATTTTTCTTTTCCAGTCGTATGGTATATTGAACTTTGTTTCTAAGAGTACGGTATGCGCTGAGATCCCGCTTTTTATGTGCTTTATCTCTGTCTCTCATAATTTCAAGTATTTCCTGGGTGATCCAAGGTGGCTTGACGTGGTGTTTTACTCGAACTTCCTTGATTGGCACATGTCTATCAAAAACATCAATAAAGGTTTTCATCCAGAATTCCAGAGCATCATCCGGGTCAGGAAGCTGATAAACATTGTCTAGAGGTGAACTGAGCAAGTCCTGTAAAAATGCGTTTTGGTTGAAATGTTTGTAACTTCTATATTTTACACTTATGTGTTTATGTTTAGGAGTTTTAATTCCTTTTTTAGACCACGCGCAGCATATTGGGTAGTAATCGCTCATTGCACAATTGGGTATGGTGCATTCTATGATGTTGTCTGAGCAAGTTACATAAATGTGATCTATGACTGTTGAAGATGACTTTGTTACTCTAGTAGCTTGTTGTACTATTTGTTGGAAATTGTATGATGCAATTATATTTCCCCATATTATGTTGAATTTGTTGGTGTCAATATTAAAGTCTCCGAGTAGTATAATTTCCTTCCCGGAAGCGAAAACCACATCCATCATGGTAGTGAAGTTTTCGTACCAGACGTGTCCAGCACTGGTAGCCAATTATCAGGGGTGTGCAGTTTTGAAGTTTTAGCTCTAACCAAATACATTCTATTTCGCAAGTTTCAAAGTCTAGCCTACGGTGAGCATTTAGTAAATTAGAAACATAGGCTACTATGCCTGTCTCTTGTTTCCTACAGGGATCTCTTCTAAAAACTCTGTACCCTTTAATAGAGATGTCCTCATCTGAAATGTTATCATTAAGCCTACTTTCACTAAGGCCGAATAAATGAAAATTTTGATTAAGGAATAGAAGATAACTCTGGTAGCTTGTTAAATAAGCTGCAAATGTTTAAGTGTCCAAGGCATATTCCTGACTTATTGAGCCAGTGTTGCCACTTCTCAGACATTTAATCTTGAAGAAAGTGTAAATTAGTCAAAATTAAGCAAAAATACAAGATCATAAAAATTCACAAATACATTAGCTTACAAAATATAAGTAATACAAATCGATAAGTAAATGACAATATTATAACGATATAACTAATTATACCAACAAATATAATGCAAACACAGAATAAAACGGATTAAAGAACATAAAAACAAATAATTAACCTGGGGAAAAAAAACTACTTCACAAGCTAAATAACCAGCTGTTATCCAAAAGAATGAATAAATGACTATCCAATTCAATGTTTCTGTTTAAAGTGGAGTATCCCACACGGGAATAAAACGTTAAACAGTACCGCAAGGAAGAGCAGTGAAGACCGCCTCACTCACAGTAAACACAATTAAAAGTATTATAAAAGCTATACAGCTAAGTACTATCAATTAATATAAAGTCAAAACAAGTCAATGTTTGTAGTTACTTATAACCTAATACGTTAATAGATCAAGTAATAACCAAATATGCAGACTTAAGGTAGACTTAAGAAGACAAATCAAATCAAATCAAATCAACTTTATTTTAAAAGGGTAACAAATTTGGCACGCAGGCCCGTCTTACATTCGGCCCTTCCAATCACTCGTCTTTCGTTCATCAAGAGCATTATACATTTACATAGGAAGAAAGATAAACATTGTGAAATGAATGTTGTAAACATAAACAAGGCTAATTACCATGTTATGAGGCCCATCTCCAACCTACCCATACATCACACCACCCATACACACAACCCACCTACCCACACACACACCCAGGGACACATACATACCCCACCAACCAACCCATCCCCCTCCTACACATCCCCCACCCACACACACTGCCCTCACCTGTTCCCCAAACCAAAACACATTCGCCACCCACAAACATCCACCACCAACCCACACATCCGACGCCCACCCACATACACATCCTAACACACACATCCTTTCCCCCACTCACACCTCCAACCACCCATCCCCCAGCCACATCTCCATCGACCACATATTCCCCACCCACGCACACACATCCCCCACCAACCCACACATCGCAAATCCACTCACACATCCCCAAACCATACACACACATTCCCACCAACTGACATCTCCCTACCCCGACACACACACATCTCCCTAACCACCTATACATCCCCAATCCACTCACACACACCCCACCACCTTCACATACATCCTCCACCCACCCACACATGCCCTAACCCAATCCCCCATCACACACACCCCCACCCGCACATCACATACATCCTCTACCACGCAATATTCCCAACAAACACACCGCACACATATGCGTCACCAACACATCCCACACCCACATACCACCATGCATCCCCACCTACACACCACACACATATCCCCCACCCACATACCACACAATATTCCCACCCACACCCACACAGATACCCTTACCCATCCACCCCACATACCCACACACACACACATACCCCACCCACACAATATCCCCAACCAACACACCACGCACCTCTCCCCACCCACACATGCATTTCCCACCCATCCACCAACACTCACTCACTCACGCACACATCCTCCACTACGCACCCACACACCCCCACCCACCCCCAACCAAACATCCCTCGATCACAATACCCCTACCCACACACATCCTCCACCCACTCACGCATCCCACCCCGACACATACACATCCCTCACCCACCTACACACCCCTAAGCCACACATACATCCCCACCCACACATTCTCCATCCACGCACACATCTCCCACCCACACACCCCCACCACCCACACATACTTCTCCCAACCACCACACACCCCCTACTCACCCACACATATCCCCCACCCATACACTCATTCCCCGCACCCACCACACACATCCCCCACACCACAAATTATCCCCCACCCACACACATATCCTCACCCATACCACAACAAACATACCTCCCATCCGCACATCCCCCACCAACACACCGCACACATATCCCAAACCCACACACCATACACTTCTCCCCACCCGCCCTTACACCCCCAGTCCACCCACACAATCCCCTACCCACACAACCCCGCCACCCACACATACTTCCCCAAACCATCCACACATCTCCACCCACCCAGACATATCCCCCACCCAAACACACATCCCCCGCACCCGTCCCATACACATATCATCCACCCATACACACATCCCCCACACCCATTCCCACACCCCTACTTTTACCCCCACACATCCATCCACACATCCCACCAACACCCACAAATATCACTACCCACCAACAACCACACACCTCAACCCATGCAAACGCATACCCCCACCCACATTCCCCCACCCACACATCCCCACCCACACATATCCCCACACTCACACACATCCTCCACACATGGATTCGCGTGTTACATAACATGCGAGTTACATGACATGCATCTGCTCAGCTCTCTCTCTCTCTCTCTCTCTCTCTCTCTCTCTCTCTCTCTCCTCTCTCTCTGTATTCTTTCATATACACACACTCACACGCATGCGCGCGCTCACACACACACTAACACATCAACTCTCCCACTCTCTCTCTCTCTCTCTCTCTCTCTCTCTAGCTCGCTCACTCCCTCTCACTCTCACACACTCACTATTTCCCCCATTCATTCACTCTGTCCATCTTCATTCACTTTATCTCTAACTCTCTTACTCTCTCTCTCTCTCTCACTCATACACAGACATACACACACCCTCACGCTATCACTCAATGTTTCACTTACCCTAGCGCACTAACTCACTCTTTTTACTCTCTCTCTCTCTCTCTCTCGCTCTCTCTCTCTCTCACACACACACATACTCTAACACTCATTCACTCACACACACACACTCACTCTCTCACTCATTCACTCACTTACTCTCTCCCACACAATCCTTCACACACACACTCACTCTCTCAATCACACTCTCTCACACATACACATACACATGAATGCACGCATGCACACACTCCCTCACTCACTCTCACACATACACGTACGAATGCATGCACTGACACACCCCCTCACCATTTCTCGCTCAATCACTCTCTCCACACACACGTATGCACGTGCGCACACACATATTCACTCTCTCACTCTCTCTGACACCCACTTTCTCTCTCTCTCTCTCTCTCTCTCTCTCTCTCTCTCTCTCTCTCTCTCTCTATCTCTATCTCTCTCTCTCCCACACGCACACACATATATAGTGAACAATTATAGTTAAACAATTATAATGAACAATTATACCAGTAAATAGGTCCAATCTAGGCTTTGAGACATGTAACAAATTTAGGCGCTTGCTGTTCATTGCATTTGATTGAATCAGCGACAGAAGATACTCTGGGGTATTTTGAGATATAATTTTATTCACTAATTTGGCTTCAATCAAAAATGTGAAGAAGCAGTCACTAAGAAGAAGAATGCCAGACATGTATGGTTAAATGACATCAATAACATCCAAAAGGAAGAGCATTATAGAAGTGAATGTAAAGAGGCTACAAAAATAGTCAGACAGCAGAAGCGAGAATATATGAGTAATATAATCAAAGATATGGAAACTAATCACCAGAAAAATGAATCCAGAAAGTTTTTTAAAGTACTGAAGTCAATGAAACGAGGGCACCAACAAAACACATATGGTTTAAAAGACAAAAATGGGAATATGATAAATACCAATGAAGAAATGTGCAACACATGGAAAGAATATTTTATTGAATTACTAAATTGTGAAGCTCCAAGTAACATTTTCCCACAGGAAGAGGTTCTAACATGCGAACCACAAATTGAAGAACCTACATTTGAAGAAATCCTATATGTAATCACACGACTTAAAAACAATAAGGCAACTGGGACTGATGGAATTGCTGCTGAATTTATAAAGGCAGGTGGCCATGCATTACATCTAAAGCTATACGAACTAATAATAAAAAATTTGGGGGACAGAAGAATTACCCCATGACTGGAAAAAGTCATTATTGATACCTATCTTTAAGAAAGGAGACAAGTTCCAATGTGGAAAATTTTAGAGGAATATCACTACTGTCCACAAGCTATAAGATACTATCCGCAGTATTACTAAATAGAAAAACCATCGACCACATATTCCCCACCCAACGCACACACATCCCACACCAACCCACACATCGCAAATCCACTCACACATCCCCAAACCCTACGCACACATTCCCAACAACTGACATCTCACTACCCCGACACACACACACATCTCCCTAACCACCTATACATCCCAAATCCACTCACACACGCCCCACCACCTTTACATACATCCTCCACCCACCCACACATGCCCTAACCCAATCCCCCATCACACACACCCCCACCCGAACATCACATACATCCTCTACCTCGCAATATTCCCAACAAACACACCGCACACATATGCGTCACCAACACATCCCACACCCACATACCACCATGCATCCCCACCTACACACCACACACATATCTCCCACCCACATACCACACAATATTCCCACCCACACCCACACAGATACCCTTACCCATCCACCCCACATACCCACACACACACACATACCCCACCCACACAATATCCCCAACCAACACACCACGCACCTCTCCCCACCCACACATGCATTTCCCACCCATCCACCAACACTCACTCACTCACGCACACATCCTCCAATACGCACCCACACACCCCCACCCACCCCCACCAAACATCCCTCGATCACAATACCCCTACCCACACACATCCTCCACCCACACCGCATCCCACCCCGACACATACACATCCCTCACCCACCTACACATCCCTAAGCAACACATACATCCCCACCCACATATTCTCCATCCACGCACACATCTCCCAACCACACCCCCCCACCACCCACACATAATTCTCCCAACCACCACACACCCCCTACTCACCCACACATATCCCCTACCCATACACAACATTCCCCGCACCCACCACACACATCCCCCACACCACAAATTATCCCCCAGCACACACATATCCTCACCCATACCACCACAAACATACCTCCCATCCGCACATCCCCCACCAACACACCGCACACATATCTCAAATCCACACACCATACACTTCTCCCCACCCGCCCTTACACCCCCAGTCCACCCACACAATCCTCTACCCATACAACCCCGCCACCCACACATACTTCCCCAAACCATCCACACATCTCCACCCACCCAGACATATCCCCCACCCAAACACACATCCCCCGCACCCGTCCCATACACATATCATCCACCCATACACACATCCCCCACACCCATTCCCACACCCCTACTTTCACCCCCACACATCCATCCACACATCCCACCAACACCCACAAATATCACTACCCACCAACAACCACACACCTCAACCCATCCAAACGCATACCCCCACCCACATTCCCCCACCCACACATCCCCACCCACACATATCCCCACACTCACACACATCCTCCACACACACTCACACATCCTCACATCTAGACACATACAAAATGCCTCACGTGAGCATTGAATATAATATGAACAATCTCCCACACTTTACTCACACACATACACTGACAGTTGTCGCGAGCAGTCTCATAAAAATGTTAAACATGGAGAAAAATGTGTACATAAACAGTGTGTGAAGTAAAATAGTGATGCTCCCACCCACCCCCCCCCACACACACACACACACACACACACACACACACACACACACATTCACTCTCACGCTCACTCATTCTGTCTCTCACTCAAACTACAGTAATGTACATGAGTTTACATTATACGTGATATAATCAAATGGTATTTAACTGATAATATGACAGATGAGAATACACAAACATATGGATTCGCGTGTTACATAACATGCGAGTTACATGACATGCATCTGCTCAGCTCTCTCTCTTTCTCTCTCTCTCTCTCTCTCTCTCTCTCACACACACACACACACACACACACACACACACACATTCACTCTCACGCTCACTCATTCTGTCTCTCACTCAAACTACAGTAATGTACATGAGTTTACATTATACGTGATATAATCAAATGGTATTTAACTGATAATATGAGAGATGAGAATACACAAACATATGGATTCGCGTGCTACATAACATGCGTGTTACATGACATGCATCTGCTTAGCTCTCTCTCTCTCTCTCTCTCTCTCTCTCTCTCTCTCTCTGTATTCTTTCATATACACACACTCACACGCATGCGCGCGCTCACACACACACTAACACATCAACTCTCCCACTGTCTCTCTCTCTCTCTCTCTCTCTCTCTCTCTCTCTAGTTCGCTCACTCCCTCTCACTCTCACACACTCACTATTTCCCCCATTCATTCACTCTGTCCATCTTCATTCACTTTATCTCTAACTCTCTTACTCTCTCTCTCTCACACTCATACACAGACATACACACACCCTCACGCTATCACTCAATGTTTCACTTACCCTAGCGCACTAACTCACTCTTTTTACTCTCTCTCTCTTTCTCTCTCTCTCTCTCTCTCTCTCTCTCTCTCTCTCTCTCTCTCACGCACACACACATACTCTAACACTCATTCACTCACTCACACACACTCACTCTCTCACTCATTCACTCACTTACTCTCTCCCACACAATCCTTCACACACACACTCACTCTCTCAATCACACTCTCTCACACATACACATACGCATGAATGCACGCATGCACAAACTCCCTCACTCACTCTCACACATACACGTACGAATGCATGCACTGACACACCCCCTCACCATTTCTCGCTCAATCACTCTCTCCACACACACGTATGCACGTGCGCACACACATATTCACTCTCTCACTCTCTCTGACACCCACTTTCTCTCTCTCTTTCTCTCTCTCTCTCTCTCTCTCTCGCTCTCTCTCTCTCTCTCTCTCTCTCTCTCTCTCTCTCTCTCTCTCTCTCTCTCCCACACGCACACACATATATAGTGAACAATTATAGTTAAACAATTATAATGAACAATTATACCAGTAAATAGGTCCAATCTAGGCTTTGAGACATGTAACAAATTTAGGCGCTTGCTGTTCATTGCATTTGATTGAATCAGCGACAGAAGATACTCTGGGGTATTTTGAGATATAATTTTATTCACTAATTTGGCTTTGTTAAAAGGAAGCGCTTTCCAAGTGGTGGAAGTCTTAGATGCCTGTATAAATTATTACTTTCAACGTGCTTTCTGCCAGAAACCAGACGAATAGCGCGGTTTTGTAGAGAACATAGTCGTTTTAAATTAGATTTAGGGCAACCATCCCAAACTGTGGAACAGTAGTCGAGGTGTGATTGGATATAGCATGTATAGAATATTTTTCGTGTGCTTTCGTCCAGGAAGTGCTGAATTTTAGCAAGTTGGTAAACTTTTTGTGCTATTTTCTTGGTAAGAACGTGAACATGAGAGCTCCAGCTCAAATGGCTGTCAATTAAAAGACCTAGTGTTTTATGTTCGTTCACATTAACTATAGGTAACGAGCCCAAGCGGAGTTCGAGCGGTGCTCCAGTTATGGCTAGTGTCTGTAGTTTTTGTCTGGTCGTTATTAACATGGATTTGGTTTTGTCGATGTTAATTTGCATGCGGTTTTCATTGCTCCATCTAGTAAGATTATCAAGTTCCTTTTGTAAAGAATTCTCTAATTCATTACGGTTTTCTTGACTAGTATATATAGTACAGTCGTCTGCAAATAGATCACAAGTTGTATTGATATATAAAGGAAGATCATTAATATAAACTGCAAAAAGCAGCGGACCTAGTATTGAGCCCTGAGGCACACCAATATTAAGCTGTGTGGGTCTTGATAGACAGTTGTTGAAGGAAACGACTTGTTGTCTGTCGGATAGAAATGACGTGATTATGTTCACCATGTTGGTGCTTGTCTTCATTTGTTTTAGTTTTCTAATTAAAATATCGTGATCTACCATATCAAAAGCTTTTTGAAAGTCTACAAACTCCGCTCCACAAATTCTACCGTTGTTGATGTTTAAGTGCCAGTTATCGGCCATTTTTGTTAAAGCACTATGGCAAGAATATTTAGGTCGAAACCCAGATTGACTGTTAATTATTAGATCATTATTAACTAAATAGTGTAACGTTATTTTATGAATGTGTTTTTCTAGTGGTTTTGATAGCGACGATAGTAAGGAAATAGGTCTATAATTGGAAGGTAGACAGATACAGGAAGGTAGACGTAAGAAGACAGACACAGAAGGTAATAATAATAATAATAATAATAATAATAATAATAATAATAATAATAATAATAATAATAATAATAATAATCAACTTTATTTAAAAAGGGTCACAAATTGGGCACGCAGGCCCGTCTTACTTTCGGCCCTTCCAATCTCTCATCTTTCGTTCATCAAGAGCATTATACATGCACATGGTAGACATGAAGGTAGACATAAGAAGACAGACACAATAAGGTAGACATACGAAGACAGACACAAGAAGGTAGACATAAGAAGACATTGCATTGAATTAATCTTTATTTTCAAAGGGTAACAAATTTGGCACGTAGGCCCGTCTTGCATAATGCCCTTCCGATCACTCATAATCAACCACTCACCACACATCCCCCACTCATCCCTCCACCCACTCACAGATCCCGCCACCAACCCAGATATCTCGCACTCACCCACACGCATCTTTCCACCCACTCACACATACCCCAATCCATTCAAACTCACCCACATACACATGCTTCACCCCACACCCTCCAACCACACACACACATACCCCTCACACACATCCCGCACCAAAACACACATACCCCTCACCCACTCACATATCAACCACCCATCCACACACACATTTCCTCGAACTCCCACACATTTCACATCCACCCACACACCGCAAAAACCACACACACATTCCCCACCGACACACATTCCCCCACTAACACAAACATCTCCCACACATACACACACCCCCACCTACCAACACCCACATATCGCCCACACGCCAACACCAACACACCCCACTACCCACCAACACCCTCGCAAACACACCAACCCAAACACACATCCACCTCTTACACATCCCACACCCACCCCACGCCCCATCCATACACACATCCCTCCACCCACCAACCAACTCATCTCGGCACCCACCTATACATCCCCAAAAACCCACACATCCCACACCACCCGACCCAACCACTCACATCCCCATCCGCACACTTCTCCCGTACTCCAACACACCTCTCCCACGCACCCACACACCTCCAGAATCCACACTTTCCCTCACCCATACAAAAACACCGACCCACACACACACATCTCCAACCCACACATCTCTTCCAAACATATACACATCAGCCACACCCATCCCCCAACCCATACACACATCCCCCACACCCCCTACACACATCCCCACACACACCCTCAATCCACACCCCAAACCCACCAATACCCAGCCACTCACACTCATACCTCGGCCGCACTGACACACCCACCTACCCACTCACATTTCCACCCAGACACATCCTCATCCACACACATATTCCCCGACCCACCAGCACATCTCTCCACCCACCCACCCAGCCACAAACAATCAGTCCTCCCACATACACACACATACCCCACACACATACCCCCACACACATACCCCCACGCACAAACTCATCCCACAACACAAACACAATCCTCACATCTAGACACACATATAATGCCTCAAATAATCACTGAAGCTAATGTGAACAAACTCTCACACTTACACACACCTATACTGACGATTATCGTGAGCATTCTCACACAAATGTGAAAAATGGAGAGCAAATTATGCACATACATTGTGTAGTGTAAAAAAAATAGTTATGCGATTCAATAAGTTGAATCCTAAAATTGACATAAACATGATGGAATAATCAGTGCACAAATGTTTGTCAGTATGTGTTAGAAAATCAAGTGGCAGTAAAAATGATATGTATGATGACTATACAGAACAAATATGGAATAGCACGTCACATGTCATACATGCGCTCAACCCTCTCTATCTCTCTTTATCTTTTCTTTTTTTTTCTTTCACACACAAACTAACTCTCTCGTTGTCTCATCCACCCACCCACACACCCATCCTCCACCCACCAACACACACCTACTCACATATCCTCCACCACCAACACACACACCCCAAACACCCAGTCAAACACACACCTCCCACCCACACACACCCCACCACCCACGTATACCCCCACACACATCCCGACCCACACACATAATCCCACACGCACATACACCCCCTCCCATACACTCATCCCCCACACAAATTTATACACTCACATACTGATCCCACAACCACTCACACCTACACATCCCCCACCCACCCATCAACACATACAACTCCTATCTACCCACCCACACTCACACAGGCAAACCATCCAGCCAAACACACATCCCTCACTCTTACATACATCCTTAACCCACCTGCACATCCCACACCCAATCACACCTGCCCCGTTCACCACACACCCTCACCCATCTCCCCTCCCACACAACACCCCACCGATATACACATCCCCACATACATATATTCCCCCACCCACCATCTCCCACCCATGCACACATCCTCCCCTACAAACACGCTCACCACCCACACACACCCCATCCACACAGACATAACCCCCACCTACAAATATATCCCCACACCCATTACACACCCATCCTTCAACCTACACAATTTTTCCACCGCCACACACCCATTCACCGACACACCCCTCACCCACCCACAATTACATTCCCCAGCAACACAAGCCCCCACCTACCAACACCCACACACTTGTAAACAAGGTATGCAGCAAGTTATATAAATACAGGGTTTGTCAATAACTTCATGATGAACACTGTACAAGCCAGGCCACAAACAAACAACAGCTGGCGCTATCTGTGGCGTGGAAGACAACCAGAGACAGGACACTCGTGTGCCTCTAGGGAATGCTGAACGATGGGCAACCCCTAGGACAACTATGTACAGGTACTTGCAACAGCTGGCACACACATTTGCCCAGTCAGAGTCGATGACTCTCCTGTGTCCGATCCACATGTTCCAACCGTGCTTCTCACGCCTGCCCTTCTCTCTTCCATTCTACAGGCAATACATATACACTGGTGGATGTTGATTTCTGAACGAGCTGTCACAGGAGGTGTTGGTAATCATGTCTAGTCAAACTGCCACGTGAACCAGTATACTGTACCAGACTCCAGCTCACACTGTCGTCCATCAAGTGCTGGTCACGTTTCAGAGTATGTCCTCTGTCACCATGATACCAACAAGAGGACAGTCGCCAGCAACGATTGAACAGATAGATGTCAGACACGCAGAGCAAATGTAACATGACTAACTGCCATGTCTCTTGCCAGTCAATACAATTTCTCGTTTCTTAAATGAAGATACGTTGTTCAAACATGGAAGAAACAAATCAATACAAATAAACTGTGCAAACATGGGGATTCAACCAAATAAAATGTCATAAGACATACTCTGTGACAACCACAGCAGGACACTCAGATGAGGAGCACCTGTGGCGCTATGAAACATGGTGTGTGTCCCAGGCTCATAACGGCTCTCATACTAGCCTGGAGATTACATGATTGACACCGCATGGTAGTAAGTACACTTACCCCTGGATCTCTTTCGTTCTTGACACCACAACAGAGCTCTAGACCTCTCTCTCTCTCTCTCTCTCTCTCTCTCTCTCTCTCTCTCTCTCTCTCTCTCTCTCTCTCTCCTCCCCTAGAGACTTTAACCTCACATAAATCCCTAAGCCTATGTATAGATTTATGATCACATAGAAGACCAAGCCATGCACAATCATGGCCTCCATAGATGTGTTCTATTGCTCCATCTTCCAAAGTAGCCAAGCCTTGCACATTCAGTTCTATGTTCTATTGCTCCATTTCTTAAGGAAGACAAACTTAATTCCTCTCAACTTCAGAAATTAAACAAAATGCATTTAACATACAACTGTGTACATCAAACAAAATAAGTTTCTGGCTGCATACTTCCATCACAAGGTACATTAACACCCCCAGATGCAACGTAATGCCCTACTGCAGCCCATACCATTTTTCAGGATATCATGACATTACTATTGGCCACTGACAAGTTTAACGTACTGCCCTTCCCCCCACCCCCCACCCCTCAAACATTCACTTGACATGACTATTGGCCACTGACAAGTTTAACGTACTGCCCTTCCCCCCACCCCCACCCCTCAAAATGTCACTTGACATGACTATTGGCTACTGACCCACAACATATCCATTGCATGTCACATGTACAGCTAAAATTAAACACAATGTGAGATGATGATAATCAAGAGGCACAGAAGGAATTCTCCATTAACTAATCATAAAAGCATAAATATTTTCAACAAATTATCCGCCTACAACAATAAAATAAATAAAAATACAAACAAAAACCCTGTATATAAAATGTCTTGTGGAAAACCGAAAATACAATCACAAATGTATACAACATTCGCAACAAGGCTCTGTCCATGGCAGTGAAGAGGTTTTATTGTTGAGACTAACAGACTGACATCATAAAAAAAGAAACAATCTGGTGTCAAAAGACAAGAATGACACCAGTTCTCGTAAGATGGTATTCAGTGTAAGGGCTGCTCAAGAAAACGTGTGACAACTGATGAGTGTCAGGCACTGAACTCAGGAAATTAGCAATGTATTTGTCTTCCACCAGGAGCAATTGAATGCGAAGATGTTGATACGATTAACCTCATAAAACATGTCACTAAGCTTCTACTTCTACCAGAATGAAAATAAACATGGAAATTGGTGAAGAACAGTATGGATTTGTGGAAGGAAAAGGTACAAACAATGCAATATATACATTACGAACAATATTAGAAAGATCAGTAGAGAAAAAAAAAGGCATATATTTGTGCTTCGTAGATTATACTAGGACATTTGATAAAGTAAATCATGATGAACTGATTAAAATGTTAGAAGATGTTAACACTGATTGGGAAGATCTCAGAATAATAAAAAATATTTACTGGAACCAAACAGCAGCAATTAACATGGGAAATAAAGAAGGAAATTATGAACACATAAATTGGGAGTAAGACAGGGATGTGTTTTGTCACCAGATCTTTCTCCCGCTATAGCGAAGTAATAATGAGAGAGATCAAAGAAAAGCCAGGAATAATATTTGGAGGTTATAATATAAATAACATACGCTTTGCAGATGACACAGTATTGATAGCGGATAATGCAACAGATATACAACAATTGTTGGACATTGTAGTAACAGAGAGTGCAAAGAAATTACTCGCCTTGAATATCAAGACAACAGTAACAATGATGATATCAAAGAAACAGGTGACACCCAAATGTGAAATAGAGATAAAAAAGAAAATTCTTCACAAAGTTGATAGTTTTAAATATCTAGAGACATTAGATGGAAGATGCACAACAGAGATTAAGAGTAGAATAGGGCAAGCAAAGGCTGCATTTCAAAAAATGAAGAATAGCTTATGCAATAAGTAGATATTGTCGCTTGTCGTCCCGGGAGGACAGTGGAATCAACATGCACACCTTTAAGATCCTTATACTTGGGACTTATTGACAGACTTTTGTCTACACTCCTCCGTTCTGTCTTCTACTCACTATCTCTCTCTCTCTCTCTCTCTCTCTCTCTCTCTCTCTCTCTCTCTCTCTCTCTCTCTCTCTCTCTCTCTCTCTCTCTCTCTCTCCCTTATTCCTTCATAACATGCAACAAGACATCACACATATATGGACAGCTCTCACCCTGGATGCTCCGTTCCGCCTGAGTCTGGACGTAATCCAATCTTTAGAAAATGTTCAATGCGATTACGATAAGTTTCTGAAGTAGACAGATTTCCCTTTTATGGACGTTAATAAAATCCATCACTGAAAACACATCACCACTGTCTAACACTGTCTAGATCTCCTATAAATGTTCTACACACTGTCTCCAGTTAATAAAGTTTTATATTAGTCCACAGTGCAAATGTATGCAGTTTTATGTCGCTCTGCCTTCAGCAGTTTAACGTCTTTTCCATTTACTTTCTTTACTTGGATATTCTTTTAGTTATACAGAGTTCCTTTATGGGCGATTGGGTATCTCTTCTCACGATTAGAACATGTCTATGTTCTTAGTGGTTCTAGTGAGGTACTTTATCTCTGCACAAGTGAAGTTAATTTCTTTAATCTTCTCTGAACCTGTCAGGAGTTTTCGTGGAACCTGTGGGTGATATATATAACCATGTGATATTAGTCTGCTTCAGACTAATTCTTATTTGAGAGCATGTCTCCCGGCCGTACTTAGACGCTTCCGAAAGATACTCTGACATAAGACAGATGAGTTCACTAAAGTCTAAACGATTAGCTAAAAGAAGGAAATGGTAACAGCAAAGCACATACACCTAGTTCCCGATGCTATATTCCTAAGCTAAAGCTAGATTACCTTATATAATCTATGTTAGTCCATGAATCGAAATACACAAGCACATAAGCACCAATGTCCCATCGCCTTTAAACAATAAGGGACCTATATTTCTTTCCTAATTAAGGACGCATATATCCATTCTCCGTCCAGTTTGGTAGCACACTAACCACAAAAACAAGTTTCAACTATTTATACTAAGTTCTAATTCTCCGTTCTCTTTTGATGTCACTACATCAACAATCTAATTTGCCATTTCCTTCACATCAAAAGTCTGTGAAATCACGTATTCGTTCCTGGCCGCTCCGTTCCGCTCCTCCGTTGAGTCCCGCGTTCCTCACTCATCGTACATCAAAGAGTTCTAACTCTTTGATCAACGTCTTCGTGTGTTCCCCAACCCGATGTCTCCGCGTTGTTTTGTCCGGTGAAATCGGCAGTCAATGACCCCTCACACTGTATCTTACTTCTATACCATTCGGTCAATGACCGTCAATTTGTCCTCACCTCAGACTGAAGTACTCGATTGTTATTCTGACTAACTGTCAATAATTTTCCCATTCTCATATATTGCAATTAATTTTATATGTAAGTTATCGGGGAATCACTAAACTCGCAGTATCCCGTGACAGATATCATTGACTGTAAGAAAGAGAGTGCCGAAGAGCTATATAGAACCTGTTTTCCTGTATGGCTGTGAATCTTGGAATATAAATGAACAAATTAGGAAGAAATTGGAAGCATCAGAGATGTGGTTCCTTAGACGAATGTTGCGAATTCCTTGGAATGCCAAAATAACTAACGAGGCTGGCGAAAATAGAACATTATATACAACAATAAGAATAAGTCAGACAGCTTTATTTTGGCCGTAATGAGAAGAGAGGCGCTGGAGAACATCATGACAACTGGAAAAATCGAGGGGAAGAGAGGCAGAGGCAGACCACGAGAAATAATGGTGGATGGATTGCGACGGCATATAGGAATATCAACAACAGAATTGATACAGAAAACTAAAGACAGAGATCTGTGGAGAGTCATGAACGCCTAAGCCAGTCGACACGGCACTTGATGGTGATGATTTGACTTCCCGATGTTGACCTCAATTCATCATGCACAGACCTGGGTAAAATTCTACATAATATCTGGTAAAGTATCACTAAGACTGTTCACTATATAAAAGCACTTCAACAATGATTGTCCTCCTGTAACCGTGCTAGCAGACGACTGCATGTTAACACAGACAACACTCTGAAATCTCAGGCAACACCATTTACTCACAGGAAGTTCACAAACATGCTCATGTTTTGTGCTGTTTAAACTGTGGTCTCTTACCTGGCGGCCTGGTGACCGAACTGCGTCCGGGGCTGGACTGGCTTGCCATACTCAAGAGTATATATATATGCCATGAGATGGATACGAGAAATAGGG
This sequence comes from Cepaea nemoralis, assembly GCA_014155875.1. Classification (NCBI taxonomy): domain Eukaryota; kingdom Metazoa; phylum Mollusca; class Gastropoda; order Stylommatophora; family Helicidae; genus Cepaea; species Cepaea nemoralis. Next base: position 46,791 of record JACEFZ010000955.1, read on the forward strand.
TAAATGTGTCGAACGTAGAAACTATATAGATGCCACTAAAACACACAATGGCAAAATACAAGCTGACTCCGGCGGCATGAGTGGGCGGGGTTAACGTGGTCACGTGACTGCGCCCAAGCTGAGAACGAAAAACGTTGTGGTTAGCCAGACGGCGCCGAGACGTGGACAGAGAATGTTCGATTGAAAGCGATTGGGAACAATCGGAAAGAACCAGCAATGATAAGATCATCTGAGGCGCACTTCAAGTTTAAAATGTTATTTCCTTTGTGGAAATTGGCGATCATGAAGCAACACACTGAAGCTGACGCCTGATGATGGGCCGCAGACGCCAGCAAGCGATAGCGGGACAGTTAACACTGTTTTGAATAACACCTTCGACCAGAATGGTGGACAGAGACACGCCGTGACAAGGACTGGTTGGTTACAGATTATGTGCGTGAGTAGAAGTAGAATTGTTCAGTAAGTTATCAAGTGCGTGTTACAACAGTAAGATCTACAATATGCATCAACCAAAGTCTTTCCTGACGATTAGATTAACCATGAATTGTGTTAGTAGGCAGTTGGTGTGCTGGTCGTGTGCAGAACGCGAGAACGGCAGGAAGCCGGCGGTGTATGACAGCCACGTGTGATTACTGTTCTGCAATAAAATTAAATGAGTTGACTAAGGACGCAAAAGACTGTTGTGGGTTGTGTGCATAGCGGATCTGTAAGTTGTCAAGTGTTTGTGCGAGCCATTACAAAGATTAAACCCTGAACAAATCCCAAGGTTTCTGACACTTGACATCATGCCTACACTGTGTGGTTGAATCATGATTACTACTCTTGGCATGATTTAGGCACTTGGCACTTGGGTTTTTTCGCCCGTTCGATGTTGAACCCGAATAGAAACAATAAAATGTTGTGAATATTAACAGTGAACAGTGCTATCAAAAATAAATATTGACAGTCAAAGTGCTTGTCACGAAGTTAAATAAATAATGAACATCAGAATTGAAAGTCAACGAGAATGCCATTGACCAAGATCAACAAACAACCATGGCCACCAACTGGAACAAGACAACCCACGTCTCGGCCCAATATCACTGTACGTGATTTGTGTTACTTTTACAATCAGTGTACTGTTGCATAAGAAATAACAGCACACTTATTTCAAAACTGCAAGAGATAACAGTGAAATTTTCCCTACACTTCAAATATTGGAAATGAGGAAACATAATGGCACTCAACCACACAGAGCAACATGATACAGCTGTCGTTATGTGCTCCATGCACGATAGAACTCTGATAAACTAATTAAATTATCAAAATCCAAGAAATTTGTTCCAGATATATATTTTGACAATTGAGCAGTAGTATACCAGGAGGAATGACACCCATTTTCGGTGGAGCAGCATTTTGGGGACCTAACTTCGACTGATATCTGAATCAAACCAGAGTGCAGCCAAGCCGATGCTTATCAATTCCTAAACCGATCTGAAGTGGAGCCAAGCATCTGGGGCAAGCCACCAAGGACACCGGAGCTGAATGTACACAGGTTGAGTTGTTTCCATTTGATTTGTGTATGTGTCCTGCTTAGTAGTCCAGAGTCAACAGACACCCACCCATTACTATGTTTACTCTTCCTCATCATTAGCGGGAGATTGGCGGGCTACTTTTGTTTTATTTCATTATCACCTAAAAGTACGTTCCGTTCGGTTAGCATTCGAAATTGACTCTATAATTTCAGTAAATTTTCGACTGCTAGCGAGAACTTTGTCTTGTTTTGTAAAATTGTCCATTTTTTGTTGTTCTTTAACATCATTAATGTTTCTATTATTTAAGATTGTTTTGTCCACAGGTGTTATGTCATGTAACTAAAACTTATGATAGGTGTTATTGTTGTCCGGTATTGTTTTTATTATTGTTGAACATCATTACAGCAGGATCATCGCAGTCGGCTTCGCCAGAACAAGATCAGCAGCGACACTGACTAAAAGATATCCCTGCCTATTGAGATTCTCTACCATCATCAACACAGATACTAGTGTTCTAACACACTTATACATTAGTATCTGCAATTATTGTACATTGGTTCCAGCTGACACATATATAGTAGACAGGTACACAATAACAACGTGTCTACATTAGCAGATTTTGTAGCACTTGGTGGGAAAGGTGGGTTCACAGGCCTAGAACTGATAGCATGGGCAGAAAAGAGAGTCTCGGAATGCGCGGCACAACAAAGAGAAGAAAGAGCTGCAGATAGAGAACTTAGAGAACTTGAGCTACAACAATTAGCAGCACAAGAAGCAACAGCAAAACAACTTAAAGAACTTGAGCTACAAAAATTAGAAGCACAAGAAAAACAAAATAGAAAGAAATAGAATTAGAAAAAGATAGAATTTCTTCTCTAGAAAAACAAAAAGATAAAGAACTAGCCTTAGAGAAAGAAAAATTAGATCTCGAAGCAAAAAGACTACAGTTCGAAATAGACAAGTGGAAATTCGAAAATGAGAAAATGACATTACAATTAATACAGACAAATTACAAAATCAACGTAAAATATTATCTTTGTCCTAGTTTTGGACACGAGGCCAAGGCTTGTAGGCTGAAACAGATAACTAAAGATGCAAAAAGGGCATATGTTACGTCTAGTAGGAAAGAAGAACATGATTAAAAAACAAGCATATTATCTATAGCGACAGACAGACATAAGAGTCAACAGATTGACAATCCTGCGAATGGTCATACAGTGTCTACACAAAAGATGAACACTAACAGCATTCTCAGTGGAACTTTGAAATTTCACAAAGCACTCGTGAGCGGAAAATTAACCACCTGCTTTAGGGTTACAGGGTCATCTATAGTTGGTGTAGATCAGAGTTTAGTAGATAATGATGAGTACACTTGAAAGAGTGTGACATGTCGCACCTTCGGAGGTACACTTGAGAAGTATGCTATAGCATGGGTTCATATATCCTCCCCATACTATGAAGGGAAAAACACGAGTAGCAGTGTTACCTTGCCCAAGTGTAGGACTAACGCTAGGTAACATTCCTGGAGTAACAGAGTGTTCAGAAATTGAAGCCCAAACATGGGATGAGAATATGACACAGAGTAAGACAGATTACACACAGCATAGTAAGAAAGATAAAGAAGAAGATAAAGTAGTCACACCGTAGAATAACCAGAAAGACACTAGACAAGCAGCACACAAACAGAACAACGACTTCGCAAAACAACAAAGAGACGATGAGACGCTGCGAACATATTTTCGGCAGGTAAACCAACCATCTAAAAAAGCGACAAGAGGTAGATGAAAATTTATATTAGAGAAGAACATTCTCATGAGAAGATATACAAATTATGCAACGCGTATTTCACAAATGGTGCTGCCAGTATAAGAACGCAATGACGCACTCTACATGACGCACCACGTATCAAAAACAGACCATGATAGGCTAGCCGAAACTAGACAGCCATTATTATCTCTATTCTACCGGCCAGGCGTTGAAAAAGATATCAGAAATTATGTTCGATTATGTAAACTGTGCCAACGAACAGATGTACTAGTCCCCGACATACAGACAGAAAAGTGCAACAACCAACAAGTAGAAAACACTTGTGAGAAACACTGTCAACAAGATGACAAGACATCAGAAACTCACCACATAGAACAGGTTACTGACATAGAGACACATAAAACACTGGCACATGAACAACCAACAGTCACACAAACAACACATTGTCTAATAAAATATCAGTCTCGTGATATCAGTACAGGTTTCATCAAACTTAGATTGGTAACATTCAGCATGTTGATGACTACTATTATTATAGAAAACGAAACACTACATCACATGTAGAAAACAGTGACTGCAAGAATAAAACAGATATTTAAAAAACAAGATTGTGCTCCAGAATATACAGACAGCTTAAAACTAACTGATTACACTACAAAACCAGTCAAAGCACAGCAAATTATTGTAACAGCATATACTTACCTGGTTCAGCAGACAATGGAAAAAACAGTAACATCAAACAGAAATTGCAAATTTAGTAACACATTACTACCACTCACAAAATAACTTCACATATATCATAATGAAACACTCTTGTCTTGTGATATGTATATAATGTATAGATATTTTAGAATAGATATAATTGTGTTAGCATAATGAATGCCTGTAGAATGATAATGTTATTTGAATAAACATTATAGAAAAAAAAACATCAAATGTAAATATAGTAACAATAACTATAGCTCTGATATAAAAGAGCTAAAGTGTGATATGACATATGGTCCAGGTGATGCCATCATGATAGGATATCATGATCATGTATCAAATGGAGCGAAAGTAATACGTCTACGTCATAATGATGTTGTTATCTGTGAAATTCCATGCAAATATGAAAACCTTCTATGTGGATAGCAGAGAGAAAAAATTGCAAATGTACATCACATCACCTACAAATCACTGATGTATTACCTCATGGAAAGGGTGCTTGTAGAATCATCAACACTCTGAACTGCTAATCAGGACATTTGCATGTCACTGGAAACCGCTTAAAATTAGTTACTGCTATCTATTGTATTAATACTTGTGATATATTTATATGTACATAGATACATAATACCAATATGTTATTATTCTCAGATAGCATTAGAGTGTCTGAAGCTGAATGGAGAGTAGCAATGTAGCTGCAGATAGAAGACCTACGCCACTTGAACACACGATGAGCACCACAGACGCCCATTGACCACCAGAATATACAGAAGCCAATGTTGAATGGACACGAGATTCATCTACATCTCACAAGTATTCATCAAGGGAACTAGGTTCAATACATTATTTTAATACTATAATTTATATCATTATCATCATCATCAAAAAAAAAAAAATTTTTAAAGAAAAACAAAACAGACAAAGAAAACGCAGAAGAGAAAAAAATAAATAAAATGGGAATGAGAAAAAAAAAGAGAAAAAATTTTGAAATGGGGAAAAAAAAAATTATGAAAGAAAAAAAAATATTATTTGCCCTGATATTATAATTTATTATTAGCTAAGAAAAAAATGCACGAATGAAGAAATCTTAACACTGATGGACAAAAGAAAACAGAGTAAAAATGACAAACAAGAATACGCTAAGATAAATAAAGAAATTAAAGATAAATGT
>JACEFZ010000956.1:0-17396 GCA_014155875.1 Cepaea nemoralis
TTTAAAAAAAAAAATTTTTAAAAAAAAAATCCCCCAAATGTTTTTGAAATTCCATAGAATGAAATGAAATCACACACAACAACTATAACTTCACGATGTACACGAGTGAACCATTAAAATCAATGAAACACCCCAAGTTTACTTAAAGAGTTATGAGTTGTACTACTAGCAAGTCTTCCTTATATTAATTAAAACATAATTAATTATCTAGAAGATTTCTTAGCTAGATTTAAGATTATTTTCTCTATACACAAGAACAATATTAGGGTTGGAGAATTCCCCCAAGGTTTGAACTTTGTTAAGTGGGCCATCTTGGACCACATGGTAGTATCGGACTATGGGCCAGATACGAGATTAATAAAGAATAATTAATAATAAAGAATAATTAATTGTAACTATTCACTCTCTGAACTAATTCCTTCAACTAATAAGCATTTTATCTAGAGAAATACGCTAGTTCCCGAAGTTAAGTACATAATTAATTTATCTTAACTCTAATCGTCTACTGACTAACTCAGGTGTCCTTCCGCAGGTGGATACCTAATTTCGAGAATCACGTAATGTAATTTATCCATGTTTTCTAATGCCACATGTGACGAGCTTTGCGTTTTACCCTTGTCGGCAAGCCACATGGCACAAACATGGTCCTAATTCTAATATTAGTTAACTAACACTAGTTTTAATTAATGTTATCTATTATCGATCAGCATGGCCTTTAGATTTGCCGGCATTTTGACACACAGAAAAATATTTAACAAAATTATTATTAACTCACCCTGCAACTAGATTTTGACTGGCCTATCGGGAGTGGAGACTATCATTGGCTTTTCTATGTTTTAGAGGGTTTTTCGGCTTAACAAGAGCCAGCAATAAAATATGTTTAAACACAGACAGGTGTTCACTTTTAGCCAATTGACGGGATAGTAGCTCCTTGCTCCCTCCAGGTTGCTATCAAAATGGCAGAAGTTAGGGTGCTACCGGAAGTTAACTTCTCATCCAGGAGAGTTCCCTTCCTGTGGCCAAATTATTATTCGCAGCCAAAACTGAATATAAAATTCAGCCTGACTTGATTTCTTGGCTTGTAAACGAACTCTACCCTACATCTACTTCTAACTATAAGAAATAGTATTTAACTCTCTCTATAGTTTTATGTATATAAATATACTAACCAAAGACGATTTTATCTAATATTTGAAAATATAGATAAAAATAAAAATTACTACAGGATACATAGAGGGGTTACTAAGGGCTATCTCCATCTAGTAACAAAACGATCTGAGAGGTGGGCCAACCTGTCACAGGCATGTTAGCCTTTCTGGCCTTTTGCCAGTCTTTGACAGCCTGCCTCTTTCCCAGCCACACCTTCTCGACCTCTCCATTCCACCATGGTGGCTGCAGCCATCTTTCTTGTCTCCTACGGGAGGAAGTTAATTTCCTTCTTCTGATCTTGCTTATGGCGTCTTGACCAGTGTTGTCGTACGGGAAGGCATTTGTCTTGTTTCTTTGACTCATGGCCCCGTCTTTCTTGATCAGGATGACAGGTCCGATGATGATGATGTTGATGGTGATGTTGATAATGATGATGATGGTGATGGTGATGATGATGATGGTATGGTGATGATGATGATGATGGTTGTGATGATGATACATTAACTGATTCAGTACCATTGGGATGATTAATCGTCTTAGGCGACTTCCTGTATCTGCTAGGGGGTTATATACAGTAGTTTTCCCTATGCAACCACCTTTAGTTTGATATATAATACAACATGTCTGGTACCATATTAACAACTGTTAAGTCATACCTGTGACACAACCCTACTTCCCATTTTCCGCCATCCATTTTTAACAAATGACAATCATAAACTGTTTAGAGAAATTAGAAGGTACACGGTCAAGATACTTTGGGGCACGTTATGGAACCTAAATAAACTGGAAAACTTTGTGACAACTGGCAAGATTGAAGGAAAAAGAACAAGGGGAAGACAGAGAGGGAAATATATGTATGGCTTGGGCAAGTGGCATAGTCGAGACAAGAACACAAAGCTGATCCACGACTCTGGTGATCGTGTGAAATTGCGAAACATGACCGCCCACCAGTGCAGGATTTACGTATAAGCTACACAAGCTATAGCTTGGGGCCCCCAAGAAAGTGGGGGGGGGGGGGGGCCAAAAAAATATTGTCCGAGTGAGCAATTTGTCACTGACATAGAATATCTGGACTTATAAAGGGCTCCATATTTAAAATAGCTTAGGGCCTTATCAAGTCTAAATCCGGCCCTGCCGCCCACGCTTGTTGGTATGGTGCATGAAGATGATGATGAGTGTAACGTGTGAAAGAAATGACCAGGATGCGGCATGGAGTCCCAAGTGTACGAAGAATCCGCCATTACCGATTGATGTCGTAGTTCCGCGCGGTGACACCATGTCATCCATGTTTGTGTGTGCATCGGCGTCGCGGTCTTGACCTAGATGTGAGGGTCAAGTGCAAGCAGAAAGAAACCAGAACATTAAGTTCATTTCTTGCTCATCTTTTTTCTGTTCCCGCGTTCTTTGTTCTCTCTCTCTCTCTCTGTCTGTCTGTCTATCTGTCTCTATCTGTCTGTGTCTCTCTGTCTGTCTCTTCTCTCTGTCTCCCTCTCTGTCAGTCTGTCGCTGTTTCTGTCTCTATCTCTCTGTCAGTCTGTCTGTCTCTGTTACTGTCTCTCGGTGCGTCTCTGTGTGTCTCTGTATGTCTCTCTTTGTTTCTGTCTCTCTGTCTGTCTCCGTCTCTCTCTGTCCCTCTATTTGTCTCTCTTTCTCTCTCTCTCTGTCTCTATTTCTCTGTCTCTCTGTCTCTCTGTGTGTCTGTCTCTCTCTGTGTCTCTCTCTGTCTCTGTCCCTCTCTTTGTCTCTCTTTTCTCCTGTTCCTCAGGCTCAAGACCTACCCTGCAAGGTACTAGAGGCAGTGGATGACAGTTTTTGTTGTTGTTGACAGACATAAAGTGCCGGTTGGTCTATACAAACATGGCGCTAGCACCATTTATCCTGTGACCCCAAGGCGCGGAAAAGTCACTTTGGCTTCATTTTAGAATGAATTCTCTCTCCCCATGTCTGCCGAGGGATGCTTGTCTTCCACAGTGTCGTTCACTCATTTACCCTCTTCTATTTCTCCGTCTGTTTGACTGTTTTTATCCTCACCTATTAATGTGTTCTGTACTAACGTAAACCTGTTTGATTATGTTTTTATCTTCACCTATTAATGTGTTCTGTACTAAAGTAAACCTGTTTGATTATGTTTTTATCTTCACTTATTAATGTGTTCTGTACTAAAGTAAACCTGTTTGATTATGTTTTTATCTTCACCTATTAATGTGTTCTGTACTAAAGTAAACCTGTTTGATTATGTTTTTATCCTCACCTAGCAATGTGTTCTGTACTAACGTAAACCTGTTTGATTATGTTTTTATCTTCACCAGTGTTGTGTACTAACGTTCGTATGTATGTTTGATCATGTTTTTATCTTTACCAATTGTATGTACTAAAGTATATCTGTTTGATCATGTTTTTATCTTTACCAATTGTATGTACTAAAGTATATCTGTTTGATCATGTTTTTATCTTTACCAATGTTGGTTACTTCAGTTCGTATATCTATGTGATCATATTTTTTATCTTTTACCAATGTTGTGTACTAAAGTATATCTGTTTGATTTTGCTAGTTTTCACACTGGGAAGGTTAACCCGGTCAACAAATGCCCGCAGAAGTCGGATGTGTCGGCCTATCGGCGCAAGAACGCAACTCTGCTGTAAACAGGCACAATGCAGTCACGTTCGAAAAAAAGAAACTCCGGATGAACGCAGAAGAAAAAGAAGAAGAAGCTAGTTTTCTCTCCGCTCAAAGCTTTGTCTATTCATCTTGGTGTTCTCACACTGTCTATCAGAACGTTTGTTATTTTTTTCTCTTGGCTCATGTAAACACGACATCTCTCTACTTTTGTTCTCTCTTACCGTATTACACCACTACTCTTTCTTCCCCCTCTTTTTTCCACTCCTTTCTGTTTGTGTTTATCGATCCACTCCCACCCCCTCTCTCTCCCTTTCTCTAAACATTAAGAACACGCCCAACCAATACCCACCCTGCTCCTACCTCTCCAAGCTCGTTTGGACGACACCACTTAACACTCCTGCATTCTAAAACATGTTCTCTGGACAATAACAATAAAATATTATTCCGAGACATTTCCCTGCGTCCTAAACCTCACCCAAAGACTTGATCGCCGCCCGCTTACTCCTCCAACCAACCACCTTTAGTGTCTCCGTGTTTGCAGGTATTTGTCTGAAAACAAGCCAGTCACTGCATCTTTTGTTTATGCATTCCGTAATGCACATGCGCATCCAGCCAGTGACTCACCCTTCACCGGCTCGTCAAATCAAAATAAACCTCTAAGGGAGCATATTTGCGCGTGCTAGGTCGCTAGTCTGCAACGGTATGGTATTGATAGTATCTTCCCTATCGGCCTGGGAGATCACGTGGGTTGTACCCCAGTGTGTGTGCGTTTTCCGGCTAAAAATAGATTCAATATCTGGTTGGAATATTCTTCCGTGTTGCATGGAATATGAGTATTTGAGCAATGACACGTGTTAGGTTTGTTGACAATTTCTGCTCACGGAAATATTTCTTTGTTAATTTGTGCTTCCAAAAGTGTGTATTTTTTATGTTTACCGAGGACTTGTAAAACCAGTTTTAAATTCGCAAGTTCTTTATTGACTCGGGCAGAGAGAGTGCAGTTCCAGAGAACGTACGCACTTACGTGAGACGTCGCGCGTAATCAATTGATTTCTCGCAAAACTGAAAGTGTGTGCGGTAATGTTAATAAGTGTACATGTGTATGTGTGTGCGTGTGTGTGTGTGTGTGTGTGTGTGTGTGTGTGTGTTTGCTTAATCTATATATGAGTGTGTTCGTGTGTTGTTTGTGTTCGCATGTGTTTATGATGGTTTATAGGTATATTTGTGTGTTCATATGTTTGTGATGGTTAATAGGTATGTTTGTGTGTTCCTGTGTTTGTGATGGTTCATATGGTATGTTTGCGTGTTCATGCATGTGCGCATGTGTTCACGTGACTTTGTGCACGTATGTGCTTGTGAGGGTGTGTGCTTACGCGTGTTTGTACGCGCGCGAGTGTCTATAGTCGCGTGTGTACCTGTGGATACCTGTTTCTACATCCACGCACGTGCGTTTGTCTGAGTGGACAGAACCTAGTGACATGTGAAAAAACTATACTAATCTATAAAATAAATATACTGATCTATGTAAGAACTATACTGATCTATATAACAACTATATTTATATATGTAAGAACTATACTGAACTATATAAGGACTATATTGATTTATATGAGAACTATATTTATCCATGTAAGAATTATACTGATCTATATAAGAACTATACTGATCTATATAAGGGCTATACTGATCTATATAACAACTATACTGATCTATGTAAGAAGTATACTGATATATGTACTGATATATGTAAGGACTATACTGATATGCGTAACAACTATACTGAACTATGTAAGAATTAAACTGATCTATGTAAAATCTGTACTGATCTATTTTGAAACTATACTAATCTACGTAAACACTATACCTATCTCTGTAAGAACTATGTTCATCTGTGTAAAAACTATACTCATCTATGTAAGAACTATACTGACCCATGTAAGAACTATACTCGTCTGTGTAAGAACTATACTGATCTATGTAAGAACTATACTCACCTATGTAAAAACTTTACCCACCTATGTAAGAACTATACTCATCTGTGTAAAAACTGGACTCACCTATGTAAGAGCTATACTCACCTAGATAAGACCCAACTGACCTATGCAGTGATAATGACCCAGAGCAAATGTGTCAGGCTGCTAACTGTAACTGGAAGTTCACTGCCTCTGATCCTCTTATAACAGAGAATTCCACCACATACTAACACACAGATTACCGGAAGTGACGTGTAGACATGCTGGAATGGCATACGATCCATATATTTCACACAGACGTTAGATAGACAGCTATCTGTTTTACATAGAGCATAAGTTAACAGCCGTGTATTTTTCATACAGCATAAGTTGACAGCCGTGTATTTTACATAGAGCATAAGTTGGCAGCCGTGTAGTTTTCATACAGCATAAGTTGACAGCCGTGTATTTTTCATATAGCGTAAGTTGACAGCCGTGTATTTTGTAGAGCATAAATTGACAGCCGTGTATTTTACACAGATTGTAAGTTGACAATTGTGTATTTGACATAGGTGATGTGTTGGTAATCTTGCTTTCCATATAGCACATACTTTGACAACCGTATCTATTACATAGAACATACGTTGACAGCTCTGTATTATACATAAAGCATAAGTTGATAGTCGTGCGTTTTACATAGAGTATAAGTTAACAGCCGTATATTTTTCATATGGCGCCAGTTGACAGCCGTCTATTTTACATAGGGCGTAAGTTGGCAGCCGTACATCTTAGTCGCTCATTTTTGAAAGTAATTTCAGAAACACGATTACAGTTCGTAACTGATTTTTTTTTTAACGTGTTGTAGTAACTTTAGCGACATGACTGCTGTTGGTGACTTTTTTGGGTTCGCATTCCTTTACAGGACATCACTGTCAACATCAGTATCTTTCAGCTGATTGTTGATTTATTGGCAAGATTACGCTCAGTAGTTAGCCATTGCTTTCTGAGCGACCGGTTCACATACCCTGTAAGTTACCGACGCGGAGAGAACCGCTACCGATTCTCGCGCACGACACGTTACTCGCGAGAGTATACGGGATTACGGAGAAGTCGTGTAATACCTAGACCAGGGAGACCGGCTTGTTGGTGACTGTGGATCAACTGTTTAAGAGTATGTTTAGAGACACGATAGCTGTTTTTTTATTGTAACACACAGCTTGGGAGTAACTTCAGAGACATGACTGCTGTTGATGACTATCGACCCACTATCTGAGAGTAACTTTAGAGCGCGGTAGCTGTTTTTAAAAAAAAAATTGTAACATAACATATTAACATTAGATATGCGGATTATACAGAATTGATAGCAGACAATGAGCAGGGTCTGCAACATTTAGTAGATGCGGTTGTTGCACACAGTGAACTGAGTCTCTGTGGCGAAGTAGTCAAGCCGTTTGACTAGGGCTCTGAAGGTTGTGGGTTCGATTCCGGGCCGTGTCCTTCGGTTCACGAGTAAAATTTTTTGGAGACTCCTATGGGTAGTCGCTAGAGCTACGGAGTTCGTGCTTTGTGCGACGCTTTCCGCGCTGCGGAAAGAGACCGAGCCATATGGGATAAAACCCGGTGAAATGAAGTCGAACCTATCGACTTCTAAGAGACGGGTTAGAATTAAATTGTAAGAAGACACAGAATATGGTAGTCACTAATAAGAAGCAAATACCACAATGTGATATACGAGTAAATGGGCATATTCCTAAACAAGTGAATCGGTACAGTTATCTCAGGACAGTTATAACATCCGATGGGAGATGCCTTGAAGAGATTAGAACAAGAATTGACATGGCGAAAGTAGCCTTTAGCAAGATGAAAAACATACTGACCAATAAAAAGATGTCAATTGAAACGAGAAAAAGAGTGTTGAGGTGCTACATAGAGGCTATACTTTTGTTTGGGTGTGGATCTGATGGCTGTGGAATTGTCGTTTCTGAAGGAAATGCCAAGAATACCATGGACAGACAGAAAACCAATGACCAAGTTCTACAACAAACAAATAAAAACCGTAAACTGATTAGAGAAATTAGACGTAGACAGTCACAGTTTTTTGGACATGTTATGAGAAGAAATAAATTGGAGAACTTGGTGACAACTGGCAAGACTGAGGGGAAAAGAACAAGGAGAGAAGAACAAGGGGAATGCAGAGAAGTAAATGCCTGGATGATTTGGCCAAGTGATATCGTGGAGACAAGAACACAGAGCTGATCCACGACTCTGGTGATCGAGTGAGATGGCAAAACATAACCGCCCACGCTTATCGGCATGGCACATGATGATGATGAACACAACTTGGGCGTACCTTTAGAGACATGACTGCTGTTGATAACTGTGGACCCTACAGGTGAGGAGCGCTGTAGAGTCATGAATAATGGTGGTAAACATGAATCCTTGTTTGGAAGTAACTGTAGATATATGGCAAAGCTGAATCCTGAATACCATATATGATACTGGAAGATATACATCATGAATTATGTAATTCTGTATTTATTGCAATCTCAAAGAAATCAGGAGCCTTGGAATGTGGTCAACATCGAACAATTAGTATAATGAGTCACATCGCGAAGATTTTGTTAAGAATTATCATGCAAATAGTTAGGAAGAAAATACAACCTGAAATAGGAGAGGAACAATGTGGGTTTGTAGAAGGCAAGGGTACAGTAAATGCTGTGTACATACTGAGAACAGTAATTGAACGTTCTATAGAAGTAAACAAAGATCTACACCTCTGCTTTATTGACTACACAAAGGCTTTCAATAAAGTGAGACATGTCGACATGATAAGGATGCTTGAAGATCTACAAATTGATGGAAAAGACCTTAGACTTGTAAAAACCATATATTGGAAACAACAAGCTGCCATAAGAATTGATAATGAAGTAGGTCAATATCAGCCTATTAAGAGAGGTGTGAGACAGGGATGTGTAATGTCTCCAGATCTTTTCTCCCTGTACGGTGAAAATATTTTCAGAAATATAGAAGATATGGAAGAAATCAACATTGGGGGACGATACATCAATAACATTAGATATGCAGATGATGTCCAACAATTGTTGTAGGACTGTTGAATTATCCGCCAACAATACTCTGTCATCTGCATAGCGTATATTATTTATATTATAACCTCCAACTAGTATTCCTGGCATCTCTTTGATCTCTCTCATTATTACTTCACTATATAGGGAGAAGATATCTGGTGATAAGAAACACCCCTGTCGTACTCCTAGCTTTATCTGTTCGTAATTACCCTTTTTATTTCCTATTTTAATTACTGCTACTTGGTTCCAGAAAATATTCTTTATTATTCTTAAATATTTCCCATCAATGTTGATATCTTCTAACATTTTAACTGATTAAAATGTATCCCAGCCCATGTATCACAACTCATGTATCACAACCCATGTATCACAACCCATGTATTACAGCCCATGTCTCACATCACATGTGTCACAGCCCATGTGTCACAGCCCATGTATCGCAGCCCATGTATCACAGCCCATGTATCACAGTCTATGTATCACAACCCATATATCACATCCCATGTATCACAGCCCATGCATCACAACCCATGTATCACAACCTATGTGTCACAGCTCATGTGTCACAGCCTATGTATCTCATCCCATATATCACAGCTCATGTATCACAGCCCATATATCACAGCCCATATATCACAGCTCATGTATCACATCCCATGTATCACAACCTATGTATCACAGCTCATGTATCTCAGCCCATGTATCTCATCCCATATATCACAGCTCATGTATCTCATCCCATATATCTCATCCCATATATCACAGCTCATGTATCTCAGCCCATGTATCTCATCCCATATATCACAGCTCATGTATCTCATCCCATGTATCTCATCCCATATATCACAGCTCATGTATCTCATCCCATATATCACAGCTCATGTATCTCATCCCATGTATCTCATCCCATATATCACAGCTCATGTATCTCATCCCATGTATCTCATCCCATATATCACAGCTCATGTATCTCATCCCATGTATCTCATCCCATATATCACAGCTCATGTATCTCAGCCCATGTATCTCATCCCATATATCACAGCTCATGTATCTCATCCCATATATCACAGCTCATGTATCTCATCCCATGTATCTCATCCCATGTATCTCATCCCATGTATCTCATCCCATGTATCTCATCCCATATATCACAGCTCATGTATCTCAGCCCATGTATCTCATCCCATGTATCTCATCCCATATATCACAGCTCATGTATCTCAGCCCATGTATCTCATCCCATATATCACAGCTCATGTATCTCATCCCATATATCACAACTCATGTATCTCATCCCATATATCACAGCCCATGTATCTCATCCCATATATCACAGCCCATGTATCTCATCCCATATATCACAGCTCATGTATCTCATCCCATGTATCTCATCCCATATATCACAGCTCATGTATCTCAGCCCATGTATCTCATCCCATATATCTCATCCCATATATCACAGCTCATGTATCACATCCCATATATCTCATCCCATGTATCTCATCCCATGTATCTCATCCCATATATCACAGCTCATGTATCACATCCCATGTATCACAGCTCATGTATCACAACCCATGTATCACAGCTCATGTATCACAGCCCATGTATCTCATCCCATGTATCTCATCCCATATATCACAGCTCATGTATCACATCCCATATATCACAGCTCATGTATCACATCCCATATATCTCATCCCATGTATCTCATCCCATGTATCACAGCTCATGTATCACAGCCAATGTATCTCATCCCATATATCACAGCTCATGTATCACATCCCATATATCACAGCTCATGTATCACATCCCATGTATCACAGCTCATGTATCTCATCCCATGTATCTCATCCCATATATCACAGCTCATGTATCTCAGCCCATGTATCTCATCCCATATATCACAGCTCATGTATCTCAGCCCATGTATCTCATCCCATATATCACAGCTCATGTATCACATCCCATGTGTCACAGCCCATGTATCTCATCCCATATATCACAGCTCATGTATCACATCCCATGTATCACAACCCATGTATCACAGCCCATGTGTCACAGCTCATGTATCACAGCCCATGTATCACAGCTCATGTATCACAGCCCATGTATCACAACCCATGTATCACACCCCATGTATCACAGCTCATGTATCACATCCCATGTATCACAACCCATGTATCACACCCCATGTATCACAGCTCATGTATCACATCCCATGTATCACAACCCATGTATCACAACCCATGTATCACAGCTCATGTATCACAGCCCATGTATCACAACCCATGTATCACACCCCATGTATCACAGCTCATGTATCACATCCCATGTATCACAACCCATGTATCACAGCCTATATATCACATCCCATATATCACAGCCCATTATATCACAGCCCATGTATCACATCCCATGTATCACAGCCCATGTATCACAGCTCATGTATCACAGCCCATGTATCACAGCTCATGTATCACAGCCCATATATCACAGCCCATATATCACAGCCCATGTATCACAACCCATGTATCACACCCCATGTATCACAGCTCATGTATCACAGCCCATGTGTCAAAGCCAATGTATCACAGCGCATGTATCACAGCCTATATATCACATCCCATATATCACAACCCATTATATCACAGCCCATGTATCACATCCCATGTATCACAGCCCATGTATCATAGCCCATGTATCACATCCCATGTACCACAACCCATGTATCACATCCCATGTATCACATCCCATGCATCACATCCCATGTATCACATCCCATGCATCACATCCCAGGTATCCCAGTCCATGTATCACATCTCATATATCACAACTCATGTATCACAGCCCATGTATCACACAGCGCATGTATCACAACCCATTTATCACAGCCCATGTATCACAACCCATGTATCACAACCCATGTATCACAGCCCATGTGTCACAACCCATGTATCACAACCCGTGTATCACAGCCCATGTCTCACATCACATGTGTCACAGCCCATGTGTCACACCCCATGTATCACAACCCAGGTATCACAGCCCATATATCACAACCCATGTATCACAGCCCATGCATCACAGCCCATGCAACCTTCAACTTGTGGATAGTCAAGCCCAACTCAGGCTGCCCTCTTAAATGATTAAGTGCCATGGGATGATTAATCGTCTTAACCTCTTCCCGTATCTGCCATGGGCTTATATATCGCCGAAATATTGTCATTGCGATATAATAAAACATGTCTTCTACCATATTAACAACTTTTAAGCCATACCGTTGTTACAACTCTGCTTCTCATTTTTCGTCTTTCGTTTTTGTTTGGTGCACACCTACTTTTTGTTTAGCCCAAACCTAAGTTTATGTTTAGCACAAACTCTGTTAAGGAGCTGTCTCCCGTCTTCCTTCTCCGCCTCTGCTCGGGCCTGTCTCCTGTCTTCCTTCTCCGCCTCTGCCCAGGCAGCCATTAAACCCATCATTCTGCCTGCTAATCTCTCCATTAGTCAGCATTAAGAGCTCATCTCATTTGCTCTTTTGGAATTCTTGTCACGTTTCTGTTTGTTTTTTTAGGAGGGAGAGGGGGGGGGCCGGTTTGTGTCAGTTCTGAAGTCTCGTCTGCATTATTGCGACCTTGTCCTGCTTGTGGCATCTGATCGCCAGATGTAGTTGGCGCTAGAAGCTATTATTTCCTAACTGTATCTTCTACATACTACTGCTGTTAATCTGCTGCATTACTACTTTTAACGAATGAACGAACGAACTCTGGTTTCAAAGGGTCACAAATTTGGCATGTTGCGCTAGGATAGTGGCTACGCTCTCACCAGCCCGTCTGATGGTTATGGGTTCGATGCCCATCGGGGTGAATTCGAATTGTTAAAATTGACTCGCCCTCTCCCCTTCTACCCCTCCTCCCCCGGGTCGACAAGGCCTATAATGAGTGCCAGAAAATGTCATCACCTGTGCAGATGAGGTCTTGAAACCTCCAGCATACAGTCCCGACTTGGCGCCGCCCGACTGTCACTTGTTTGGACCCTGGAGAGAACATTTGCCGGGTCAGAGGTTTGCAGACGACAACATGGTAATGGAGGCGGTACACAACTGGTTTAAGGCCAACAATTAGTTGTCCTTGAAGTCACCATCAAGCTCTAAGTGGTGAAGGAGTTACGGACGCAGTTCGTAATCCCGCATACCACCTTCGAAACACAGCTGCGGGGCGATTTGGCAGTAGAGTACCTTGCGTTGGGGTTGTTTACCACATGATGTGGGTGCCGGTCGTTCATAAAGCAATGGCAAACTACTGAACGTAAACTTGTCGCGAGATCACAAACAGCAAAGACATATTTATAAAAATGTTGGGGTTGACTGCGACGTCCTGTAAAGGATATGCAACTAACGTTTAACATCAACAAGTTAGCGGAAAGGTGGACCAAGGTTTGTTGCCAGTCCGCGGATGGGGGGGGGGGGGGGGGTGGGGGGGGGGGGGGGTTATGTTTAGAAATAATACACACGATATGTCTGGTTCGCACTATTGTAAAATCACAACTTATATCTTAACATAGCAAAAACAAAGATAATGCATACAGATAAAACCATTATGGAGAAAGAAATATATGTTAATGAGGAAAAATTGGAGGTGGTGGAAAATGAATATTTAGGGTCATTGATTACCAACAACGGTGACACAACGACAGGAATTAAACGACGACTATCAATTGCTCTTCAAAGACTAAAACAACTGAATAAATTATGGAGTGGGACAGACAGAGCTACACAAATTAGATTTTTAAGAGCATGCATCTTTCCCATTGCAACACACGCCTGTGAGACCTGGACACTTACTAAACAAGCTGAACAGCGCATAAATACCTTTGAATATAAATGTTATAGACGAGTTCTAAGAATATCTTGGGTAAAGAAAAGAACAAATGCATCCATACTTCAAGAGCTGAGTATTGAAGAAGGTTGGTTATTAAAGACGATAAAACAAAGAAAATTGAAATATTTTGGTCACTTGAAACATTGTCCTGTTAAATTCCAGAGAGGAGACTGGACTCAACAAGCACATCTTTAAACTTATTATCTGTTGGGATTATTGACTGACTTTGGTCTACACTCCTCTCTTCTGTCTTCCCTTCCATATATCTATTTCTTTCACTCTCTCTATTATTCCCTCAACACATACTCCGACAACAGTTCCTTTCAACGATAAGATAAAAGATTTATTATAAAAAACTATGTCTGGTGTATGTATGGATATTGTCTATGTAGTTGGTATGTTCTTCTAGTGTGGCTGCCAGATAAGATGTTGATAGATAGTCTCCGTGGTTTCTCTCGTCTCTTCTCTCAGCTAGAGTACAGGACATGACATAGATATAACAGAACGGTCTCACCCTGACAGCTCCGTCTGCTTGAGTCTGTAGATATATCCGTTTTTTGTAATGAAAAATGTTCACCACTGTATGAATGTATTTAATCCGATCACCATATGCTGTCAGCGTAAACTGTATGGTCTTTATTATCTTATAGCGTTCTTAATTCCATCCTGGAAAAACACATCGAGTTTCTAGTGTTCTCTATTTTTGTCCTGTAACAGTTCTACACTTAATTGATATAGGCACTTTGTATGCACCTTGCAACTCTTTGATACTGAGTAATTTGAGTCTTTTTTTTTTCTTTAGTTTGTATGATCTCTATTTTCCATTCTCTGTCCTCCTGACTTATTAAGATGCCACTTCTTTTCCTTCCTTTCTTATGCACAAGTGTCGTGCTTTATTACTTTAAAGTGCTTTCTTGTGGATTATCAACACTGGGTGATCTTGACCACATCCATCTGTGTAATCTCTTAGTTGATAAGTCCCGCACTGGTATGGAAACCTGTGTGATATACATTTAATAATGAGATCTGTGTCTGCTTCCTCTTCTCTCCTATGTGAGTGTCGTTTCCTCCAGCCGAAATGAAAAGGCTTCCGAAAAAACCCACTCTGACATAGGATAGAAGATTCACCTAATCGTCTATACTATTCCTACTAATAGAAAGTAATGTTAAATGCACTTCACGCACATCTATATTCATATCCTAAACTATATCTAATATCTTTATACCTTATTTAGGCATCTATGTTCCTGGAATCGAAATAACACTAGCGAATAACACACTATTATCCCCTCTTTCCATCATTAGGGACGTGTATTTCTATTCCCACTCAAGAACATATCTCCTTCAGGTCAGTTTGGAACACACACTAACTTTACACAAAGAATTGACCCTCTTTATATCGGTCCTTTATGCCGCATAGTCCTTGACATTGCTGGACACCTCACATCCAGACTGCATGATCATTGTTAATGGAAAATTCCAGTTCTGAACCGTTTCACATCCATACTGCAATATGCTGTCCAATAATCTCTCTGCTTTAGTCGCAAACCAATTTTTCCATTCGACCGTTTACCTGTGCAGTTAGCCTCCTTCTGGGTCTTGACCTAGAAACACATGCGCCTTGTCTCTCCTTTGTTAACCCTTCTCCTACCTGGGTAGTCGGTGTATGCAGTCGTCCATCTGGGAATCGTTAACTCTTCAGTATTTCACTACATAGGCCCCCTCTTAAGAGATTAGACCGCGTCGAATCTTTCTCACTGTAGGTTTGATTCCCATGATCCACAACCCTAGTCTTCTTCCTCCGGAGCTGGATGTCTGGATAAGAAATCTGCTCCTACATTCTCCTTACCATAGTATTCCAATGTGAAGTCCATTTGCAGCAACAACGTCCATCACATCCACCGTGCGTTGAGCTTCTGCTAAGTCGCTATTAACATCACGTGTTGATGATATGATTGGATCCTCACATGGCTCATCTCATTATCCAGTAGGCGCTCTAATTGACACCCTACTATACTACTCACGACTGAAACTAGTGTTGGCTCCTCGCTCCTGTACGTCTGGTCGACCTACTTTCGACTTGCGTCAGCGACGGCTCACAATACAGACGGATTGTCCCATCCTGATTGTAACACTGCTTCCATGTCCTCTTGGTTTCCCCCGGCTTTGCCTCTGGGGATGTTCCGCCTCGTCCTCGTCGGACCGAGTCGTCTTTCCCAAACCTCCTGGGCTTTTGCTTCCAGGACCATCTTGGGCGATATTGTATCCGGTCAGCCAATCTTCGGTTTGAGTCCTGGGTAATTCTCGCTTTTCCCGCCGTTACCCACCCCTTCTGAACTTGGTTACCGGTGAAACTTTCACTCTTGTCCTTTCCCTGACTTGTGATTTCCCTCCTCCTGTCGTTGGGTAAATCTGACCTATCACGTACTGTCCCATAGGCCCTCCTATGTTGTACTGGCGATTTTGGTCTTCGTCTGGACTGGTAACCTTTGTCCAATGGCCGCCATCACCATAAAGTGCGAAGCTTTGCTCCCGGATCTCTCTTCATATTTCCTAATGAGATGTCTAGGGAGATTTTTCTTCTCTTCCCCGATCCGTATTTTGTAGATGTTCTTGGACACCACCTTTTCCACAGGATAAGGTCCTTTCCATCCTACATGGAGTATATTGGTCTCTGCTGGACTCCCCACTTCCACTTTGGGGCTTCCACTTTTTTAAGGGGTAGTTTCCCCCTTAATTCGCTTTTTTGGGTGGTGCTTTCTGCACTCCGAACAAGACTTCAACCACCCGGGGCCCCCTACACCCCGTCATTCCCGGCCAGCAATAATGGCCGGGAAAATTTGCTGAAAAGGGCTCTCTGACACCCATATGTCCCATTATCCCTATGATGTGTCCAAATCTGAAGAATGTGAGGACGGGGGGGTTTCCCGGAACCAACCATGCTCTAGCAAGGGTTTTCTCCCCTCCCAGCTCCCCGATAGAGTAGTTTATTCTTCAGGGAAAATACGTCCCCCTTTGGTGGCTCAGCACTTCTTTTCAGCTTTCCCGTACAAGGATGCAACGTAGTATCCCGCCTCTGGGGGAGGGATGCAATTCCCTCCTTTCCCCGAGTTTTTCGATGTGTCCTCCCCTTTTTCCTTCCCTTGAGATCCACTGACTAAATGTTTTTCCCCTTTTGGGGGTTGGGTGTTTGGGCCCTTTCCCCCAAAAAAGGAAAATATTTTGTGCCCAAAGGGTCATTGGAAAAAAAGGATCAGAAATTTCAGCAGTTGGGGGGGTAAAAGCCCGTGACGTACCTTGGGTTTAAAACTCCCCCTTGGCGATTTTGGGAGCTCCCTGGAAAAAGCACTCCTCAAATTTCCCGGGTGTTTTTCTATAGGTCTCCCCCGTAAATTGGTCTGGGCCCTTTCCCAAACTGGCGTCCCCCCACCGCTTCCCCCCCTCCAAACCGGTATCGTAGAGACAAACAACCCGCGGCCATTGACTTCAATAAGTTCAACCAAGGTGGTCTCTCTTGGCCTTTAAGGGTTTTAAACTCCCCGACGTTTCCTTGCCTTCTCTTTTGATTCCTCGAGGTTTTGGGTTTTGCAATTGGCCCTGTTTGGCCTTTCATCTGCAGTCCACAAATATTATGTGGGTTTTCGACTGGCGTGAGTGGGAAACCCCGTTCCCTTTAGGTTTTTTCCTTTTGTCCTTTTTTTTTCCC
>JACEFZ010000957.1:0-68219 GCA_014155875.1 Cepaea nemoralis
GTTTCCCCCCCTTCCCCCCGGCTTTCTGCGTGCCGTGATGCTTGGCACGCTTACATTAGCTGTCTCTTGGTGATTTGCAATCGTGGCTATTATGTAGGCGTGATTCTGTCGTGACCAGAGTGCTGACTATCTGGTCAACGTCTCCGTGTCTCATGAGAGAACTAGTTAATAGTCCCTCATTCTCTTACCTACCCTGACCCTACATCACCTCTATTCTATTTGAGGTTGACCACTCTTCCCGTTGGTGTACTCTCTTGGGGCATACCTCCGCCCCTTCTATTGCAGTCTTTGACACATACCTTGGGTGACTGATAGAACTTGTTGCATTAGCTCAACTAACATAGAATTACGTCATACCTATGATGGAGGAATCTATCTGGTTGGATGTGGATAGGAACTCTGAGTATCATTCAGACACATACTCTGGTATCCTGGTGTCATTACACTGACTTGCTGTCAACTCGGAGGAGGTAATATCTGGCCGAAGACTGAGGACCTGCAGCGAGAAGCTAATTGACTTCCCGTGTTATGTGGTGCTCTAGCCTGTGTACTATGATGACATCCTTCCTGAGGCGCCTCCAATAGCTCTGTCTTGTAGCGATTAGCTCACACAAGGCAGAACTGCACTACAACCATATTATCTTCACTCTTTTGTACTATACATTTTTTGTTGTTGAGTTTGTAGATACCAGAGTTGCGTCATGTGTTCAGGACGATGTTTGAAAGGGTAACGTCCCTTGCTCGGTTGTGAGAGAGATAGGTATCCAGAGACTTGGGGGAGGGGGGGGGGGATTGAGTAGACTGAAATTGTCCTGGTCCCGATATATATATATATATATATATATATATATATATATATATATATATATATATATATATATATATATATATATATACGTATAGATATTTATAGATAAGTGTGATAGCCTGTTCCCTTCACCCCAGGGAAGCTGTGACAGATGTGGCAATTGGACTTCACAACCAACACAAATTTACTCTGGCCTACCACAGGGATCACCATTATCTCCGGTGCTGTTCAACGCCTACACTGTGAGAATCACAAGCGAGCAAATCATAGGACCGGGGAGGACATTGTCGTATGCAGACGATGTTTTAGTGTATCGTCAGGGTAAGGATAGAGATCAGGTTGCTGTGGAACTACAAACCGAACTCAATTGTATAAGGACATAGTGTGTTGAAGCCGGGGCAACCCAACAAAGGCAACAGTGACATGGTTCTCTTTAAATATTGCCTTTTCGTGGTCGAAATTACATCTTTGGCTGCATTTATCAAGACATGACTAGCGTGTACTGCCAATTCTGTAAAAAAAAAAAAAAACAACCAAATGTCATTTACTGCTAATATAGTACCCTGCGGTATATGGCAGAGGGGTCTTTGAGCTTGAGGATTAAGGCCGCCTGGCTAGTGCAGTCGCCGCGAACTGTGCAGGTTAGGATTTTCTTTTTGCCCCCGACAGAAAAATATCCCACACCTTACCGAGGGATCGAACCCGGGTCTCCCGAAGGAGAATCCGGCGTTCTATCCACTCGGCCAGCTGCTCCTCTACTGCCAGTTCATCAGGTGTAAATTCCTCCTGTATAGACATAAAGATCCTAAAACGAAGGTACAATTACGTGTCGATATAAGAGATAGACCGGTCTCCGTAGCCAAAAGCTTGCGAACGCGGTTCGTGAGCCGGGTACCAGGCGTTCGAAGCTCAGCTGCGACCGATTTGTGTAGCAGACCGTGTCGCGTTGTGTTATAACGTGCTGGTATGGAAGCCGGTTGTTCAGAAAGCAATGGCAAATTACTGAACGTAACACTTGCCTACCGGTCTCTGTGGCTAAGGGCTTGCGAACGCGGTTTGTGAGCCCGTATACCCGGGTTCGAAACACGGCGGTGCTGGTTTTTTCGAAAAAGGTATAGGAGCCGGTCGTTCAGAAAGCAATGGCAAACTACTGAACGTAAAATTTGCCCAGGAATCACGAACAGCGAAAATGCTGGGGTTGATTGCTACGTCCTGTGAAGGACATGCAACTTAATTAAAAAAACAAAACAAAAAACAACACTTGCCTAGTACATCAACAGCAGCTGAAAATAAGTAATAGGGCAGGCAGAATTCATGCGTTGTTATCTCACAGCGATGGAACGGCAGATTTGGATCAATACGGGTCACTGAAGACTCCAAGAGAACGCTGAGTGCCTCAGTGAACTTCTCTGTTGTCCATTTCCCCCCCCCCCCCCCCCCCCCCCCTCATTTTTATTACCGTATATTTTGTTGAGCGAAAATGAGAAAAGTAACACAAACATTTAGCTGACACCAGTTGTGATCTGTCGGCTATGCCTGTTTGATCCTGGAATATTCACGTTACACTTTGGTTGGGGTATATGTGGTACACAGAGGATAAAACCTTCAGAGAGGCCTATCCTCGGAGCACTGAGTGTCGGCCAGATGCTCCGGTCACTCCCTGTCGAATCGTTGTCTCCAGGCTACGGTGAAATTGATTGATTGATTGATTTAGGAACCGACATCACAGCATTCGGGACATTCCCATAAGCGCTCCGTCCCCATCCTCAGCAGTCAGTGAAGAGTTCAAACACTAATAGTTCCAGTAGCAACCTGATTATATGTCCATCTCGCCTTTCCTCTGAGCGTCGAGCATCGGCCAAATCCCCTCGTCACACCTCGCTGCCTCATTATTACCAGACTATGATGATTACGGTGAAATACTTCCATGAAGTATACACGAGGAAAAAAAAAAAGGGGGGGGGGGTGTACTGGCAAAGAGCACCTAGACAATCTGAAACAGTTATACTACAAGTTATGAATGAGTTCATTTACAAGTGGGCATGATCACCCATGTGTTGCTAGACCAACAAGGGAAGCAAAGAGTAGGGATACTGTAAGCTGCCAGGCATGTCGTACAATGCAACCAAGGAGGTTTGGCTAGGGATTGGCTACCAGATCACTTAGACAACTTTAGCTGTAAGATCCACTGATCTCGAACATGCCTAGAAAGGGCTTGACATGTGTTGGTTGTGGGCCTATAAGCCACTTGAAGAAGTTAAACTGAAGAAGAAGAAGTAGAAGAAGAAGAGAAAGATTATAAGAAGAGGAAAAAGAAGAAGACGACGTTTCATAGTAGAAGCTGCTGCTGGAACGTGCACTATTAGACTTTCACATATTCTAGGTCATGCTATAACGAGGTGGCTGTTCCCGTTCTTGCAACTTTCAATTCTGAAAATGATCTTGTATCCATTTATTTGCTGGCTCAATCCCAGAGCGACAGTGATGGGATTCATTAATTATTATACTCCTAGGTTTTGAACCAGGACCACATATTGTAACCAACAACCCGAAACCCCCACCCCCTATACAACGGCTGCTCGAATGTGTTAAAACAACAATAACTAAATGGTTACATTATTATCAAAGTGCTTATTCTTACATAGTCTGTCCTTGTTCGGGTAAACTGGCCATAACAGTGCAAAGGTTAATAAGTAACAAGAGCCTTGGAACAACACAAGCATAGTTATATATGTGAGAACATGCATGCCATGAGCCGTACACTGTCCGTAAACACGCATTGTGTGTTACAATATTATACGCGGTTGTGCATGCCATGAGTTGTACACTGTCCGAAAACACGCATTGTGTGTTACAATAATATACGAAGTTGTGCATGCCACGAGCCGTATACACTGTCCGTAAACACGTTTTATATGTACAATATTATACGAGGTTGTGCATGTCATGGGCTGTACACTGTCCTTAAACACGTAATATACTGTATGTTAAAATATTAGACGAGTCTGTAAATGTTATTGTTACAAATGGTCGTATAAGAATAACAGTAACGCTATAATTATGTAAAGATGTAAGAGATAGGACAGGTAGGATCAATGTGTGGTTACCTCGCCGACATGGAACGGCAGATTTGGATCAACACGGGTCATTGAAGACTCCAAGAGAAAGCGGAGAATATTATCATGCCTCAGCGAACGTCAAAACTTGTTGAGAGGAGTTGCCGCAGTGAATTCTTTGCGCCTAACTGGATAAGAGAGTAAATAAATGTTTTGCATATCCTTTACAGGACATCGCTGTCAACATCAGCATCTTTCAGCTGATTGTTGATTTCTTGGTAAGATTACGCTCAGTAGTTTGCCATTGCTTTTTGAGCGGCAGGCTCACATACCCCGTAAGTTACCGACGCGATTCGAACCACTGCTGATTCTCACCGTCGCCACGTTACTTACGAGAGTATACGAGATTACGGAGAGAAGCCGCTAACCAGGCCAGGAAGCCGGCGGATAAGAGAGTAGCCATGTGTTTGTAATGAGTATCTGTATGTGAAAGCTTCCATGTTTACCAGATTTCGTGCGGCTATATTATTATACCGAGAGGAAAATACCTGGATGGCTTGGCCACATGGCATGGACGAGACAGGAACACTGAGCTGATCCACGACTCTGGTGATCGAGTGAAATGGCGAATCATGACCGCCCACGCTTTCCGGCATGGCACATGATTGATTAATTGATATTATTCTAGAGCAGGGACCGGCAGCCGTGTTTGGAGTGTTGTGCTGAAGCAATATTGCAACGGCACACAGTGTGACGACGTCAGGTCACATGATGTGATTCATATTGGAGTGTTGTGCTGAAGCAATATTGTAACGGCACACAGTGTGACGACCTCAGATCACATGATGTGATTCATATTGGAGTGTTGTGCTGAAGCAATATTGTAAAGCTACACAGTGTGACGACGTCAGATCACATGATGTGATTCATATTGGAGTGTTGTGCTGAAGCAATATTGCAAAGCTACACAGTGTGACGACGTCAGATCACATGATGTGATTCATATTGGAGTGTTTGTGCTGAAGCAATATTGCAAAGCTACACAGTGTGACGACGTCAGATCACATGATGTGATTCACATTGGAGTGTTGTGCTGAAGCAATATTGCAAAGCTACACAGTGTGACGACGTCAGATCACATGATGTGATTCATATTGGAGTGTTGTGCTGAAGCAATATTGCAAAGCTACACAGTGTGACGACGTCAGATCACATGATGTGATTCATATTGGAGTGTTGTGCTGAAGCAATATTGCAAGGGCACACAGTGTGACGACGTCAGATCACATGATGTGATTCATATTGGGGTGTTGTGCTGAAGCAATATTGCAAGGGCACACAGTGTGACGACCTCAGATCACATGTGATTCATATTGGTTTGTCGGGGGTCAGCATGACCGAATGAATAAAAGCGCTCGTGATTAAACATCCGGTGTGCTGTTACCGTAAATTACAAGTACCTCTGAAGTCGGAGTTGGTTCACCCGATGGCGAGGGACACTGGTAATAGAGAAAGCTAACCCACACACAAAAATCAGTTCAGTTGTACACTAAGTAGCATCAAGTGTAAAGTGCTATTCTGTCAAAACGAGCGAAAAAAAAAATATCCAAAAGTCTCGAAACGACCGTATATCTAGCTTTTGACTGTTTGTGTGTTTGAGTGTTTGTCCTGAGCCATTGTAACGGCACCGTTTTACTTCATAACAACACACACATTTTTGTGTCACTGTCAAAAGACTGTACTGGCAGGAGTCTGCGACAGTCGAGAGAACTTTAGCATTGGTGTTGAGGCAGGTCGGGAGACAGCGGAGGGCTAAGGAAGAAATAGAACTTTGTTAAGGTAATTCATTATTGCTTCACACCTATTCAAGTAGCTTGCATAATATCACACCCAATATATAAGAATTTTAGTTTTGATAGGATGTAAAATAGAAAGAGCTTTCAAAGAATTGTATGCCTATATATAAATAAAAATGCATTTGTAATGAAGCCATTGTATTTCAATTCACTCAGTGTGCTACTGGAAATCGTTCCACGTGCTACGCTGAGCACGCGTGCTGTAAGTAGCCGACACCTGACGTAAAGGATAGGTGAGCGTCACCTTATGAACGAAAGGAATTCAAGGCAATTGATTTTTTCAACATATAATGGACAGACGGAGAAGACGAGTATAACGAATAGTCTTCTTCTTCAGCCGTCTTCCATCACCAATGGTGCATAAACCCTCAGCCAACTGCAGCCAAGCCCTTTATAGACTTGTACATGCTTGATGGGAGTTGGCAGCTCAGTTTTCTGTGGGATGAGGTAGCTGGTCTCCCGCTAACCTTCACTAGTCGCCTCTTGCGACATGCATGCAGGTTACGACGTGACTATTCTTTGCTCCCGTTGTAGGCTGCGGTAACACACAGGTGTTACAACGAACATATTAACATCATTTTCCTCATCGTCATCATTTAGACCCGTGTCGCTCGGTCAGAAAGAAAGTATATCAAAACAAAGTGCTGAGATATTTCAGACTTGTGAAGATCAGTTATCCCTGGGGAGTAAGTGAGTTTATGCTGACTAAAGTTGTTAATTTATGTTTCTTTTTCGCATATCCTATTTACAGGATATCGCTGTCAACACCAGCATTTTACCGCTATTGTTGATTTCTTGGCAAAATTACGCTCAGTAGTTTGCCATTGCTTTCTGAGCGACCGGCTCAAATACTCCGTAAGTTACCGACGCGGAGAGAACCGCTATCAATTCTCACACAACGTCACATTACTTACGAGAGTATACGAGATTACGGAGAAAGTCGTGTAACCTCTAGACCAGAGATACCGGCTAAAGTTGTTACTGCCTGCCCTAAATTAAACTAACATACTGGTTAACAGCCATGTTGTAGGCTAAAACCGTGTAAGGGCACACGTCTATATCTAGTTGGATCATGTGTTGAATTAAACCATTGTTGTATACTTAAACCGTGTAAGGGCACATGTATATTTCTAGCTGGATCATGTGTTGAATTAAACCATTGTTGTATACTTAAACCGTGTAAGGGCACACGTCTATATCTAGCTGGATCATGTGTTGAATTAAACCATTGTTGTATACTTAAACCGTGT
Organism: Cepaea nemoralis; assembly: GCA_014155875.1. Classification (NCBI taxonomy): domain Eukaryota; kingdom Metazoa; phylum Mollusca; class Gastropoda; order Stylommatophora; family Helicidae; genus Cepaea; species Cepaea nemoralis. The sequence goes on from JACEFZ010000957.1 coordinate 6,971, forward strand.
AAGGGCACATGTCTATTTCTAGCTGGATCATGTGTTGAATTAAACCAATGTTGTAGGCTAGGATCGTGTAAGGACACATGTCTATGTTTAGTTGGATCATGAGTTGAATTAAACCATTGTTGTATCTTAAACCGTGTAAGGGCACAGGTCTATTTCTAGCTGGATCATGTGTTGAGTTAAACCAATGTTGTAGGCTAGGACCGTGTAAGGGCACATGTCTATTTCTAGCTGGATCATGTGTTGAATTAAACCAATGTTGTAGGCTAGGATCGTGTAAGGACACATGTCTATGTTTAGTTGGATCATGAGTTGAATTAAACCATTGTTGTATACTTAAACCGTGTAAGGGCACAGGTCTATTTCTAGCTGGATCATGTGTTGAGTTAAACCAATGTTGTAGGCTAGGACCGTGTAAGGGCACATGTCTATGTCTAGTTGGATCATGAGTTGAATTAAACCATTGTTGTATACTTAAACCGTGTAAGGGCACAGGTCTATTTCTAGCTGGATCATGTGTTGAGTTAAACCAATGTTGTAGGCTAGGACCGTGTAAGGGCACATGTTTATGTTTAGTTGGATCATGTGTTGAATTAAACCATTGTTGTATACTTAAACCGTGTAAGGGCACAGGTCTATTTCTAGCTGGATCATGTGTTGAGTTAAACCAATGTTGTAGGCTAGGACCGTGTAAGGGCACATGTCTATGTTTAGTTGGATCATGTGTTGAGTTAAACCAATGTTGTAGGCTAGGACCGTGTAAGGGCACATGTCTATGTTTAGTTGGATCATGTGTTGAGTTAAACCAATGTTGTATACTTAAACCGTGTAAGGGCACATGTCTATGTCTAGTTGGATCATGTGTTGAATTAAACCAGTGTTGTATACTAAAGCCGTGTAAGGGCACATGTCTATGTCTAGCTGGATCATGTGTTGAATTAAACCAATGTTGTATACTAAGGCCGTGTAAGGACACATGTCTATGTCTAGTTGGAGTATGTGTTGAATTAAACCAATGTTGCAGTCAGAGGTTGTTCAGTGTTATCTATAAGATCTGTTGCACACCTTCACCTGAATGTTATAATGTACCCTAGGCATATTGACGGACTTAAGCAATGAGGTGTGTCAACACACGCATGTCAGTCATGGGCGATTTCACAGCCGCTAAAGATCAGGTCTTTTGAAATTAAATCTTACAGAAAAGGTATTGGGACATTGTGGACTAAGAAACAGAAAACACCCCCTGTCTACAGAGTGATGTTCCATTAATCCTGTCTGAAACGTGATATTCTATGTCTCCCGTCTACAAGGTGATGTTCTGTGTCTCATATCTACAAGGTGAGGTTCTATGTCTCCCATATACAAGGTGATGTTCTATGTCTCCTATCTACAAGGTGATGTTCTATGTCTCCTATCTACAAGGTGATGTTCTATGTCTCCTATCTACAAGGTGATGTCCTATGTCTCCCATCTACTAGGTGAGGTTCTATGTCTCCCATCTACAAGGTGATATTCTATATCTATTACCGACAAGGTGATTTTCTATGTCTCCTATCTACAAGGTGATGTTCTATGTCTCCTATCTACAAGGTGATGTTCTATGTCTCCCATCTACAAGGTGATGTTCTATGTCTCCTGTCTACAAGGTGATGTTCTATGTCTGCCGTCTACAAGGTGATGTTCTGTGTCTCATATCTACAAGGTCCCCTCTGCTGTGTGTCCACCGTGACGAGGTAGAGGGGCTTGTGCGTCCCAATGACCCCAAGAGCTATGCCGACGGTAGCACAGCTACTGGTAGGGCCACCCATGTCGGACAGGTCAAGGGAGAGGGACCAGACGAAGAGACACACAAACCTGCTGCCTTGTAGGTAGACTGGGGACAGTCAAAGGCTAGGGAAAGCACCCCGAATACATGCTTGTCAAAATCGGATGTACTGAGCCACAGGCTTGACAAAGCAGTGCAACGTAAAACCTGCTGCCTTGTAGGTAGACTGGGGACAGTCAAAGGCTAGGGAAAGCATCCCAAATAAATGCTTGTCGAAATCGGATGTACTGAGCCACAGGCTTGACAAAGCAGTGCAACGTAACTTAATTCATGATGTCACAAATCAAAATTAATCGATATGGTGCTAATCCCGTGAAGTCCCATCAGGCGGCGATAGTGCCGGGCCCCCTGCCTCGAGGGGGTCCACCCATGACTACATGGTGGTCACCTTCCCCTGTGCTGTGGAGTCAAGGCACAGAGGAGTAGGTTAAGAGCTATTGACCAAATACCCCGGACACTCAACATACTACAGTGGAATGCCGAAGGAGTTTACAAGAAGAAAGACTCCCTAACACAGCGTCTACATAAAGATAGAATAGATGTGGCATGCATTCAAGAGACACACCTCAACGCCAATCACAAATTCTCAGTCAGAGGATATCAGGCCACACGTTTCGACCGCGAAGGACACAAAGGAGGAGTTGTAATACTTACACGAAATACAATACCTTGCAGCGAAGTATCTGTGATCTCTGACAACCAAACGGAAATTATAGGTGTTGATATAATGATAAAGGACGTGAAAATAAGAATCTACAATCTGTATAGCCCAGCAGATAAGGACCTTACACTCTCAAACATGAAAATAACTGACACAAACTGCATTATTGTCGGAGACTTTAATAGCCGTTCAGAAAGATGGGGATACCCAGATACTGACAAAAGAGGAGATGAATTGGAGGACTGGGAAATAGACTCAAATCTCCATCTACTCAACAAAGCGGATGACACACCGAGCTTCTACTCCAGAAGATGGCTTACCACTTCTACTCCAGACCTAGCTTTCTGCACAGGAGACATCCTCCACAAAATCGATCGCCATGTGCTGGACCAATTAGCAGGTAGTGACCACAGACCAATCAAGCTTGTAATGAATATGGAGTATGTTCCACAGGAGCAAAAGCCCTTGCCCCGATGGAATTACAAACGAGCAGATTGGGACAGATTTGCCATACTAACAGACAAATATTGTGAAAACACAAATACACGATATGGCAACATAAAGCAAATGGTGGAAAGTCTAAACAGAGCGATAATATAGGCAGCCACTGAGTCCATTCCTAGAGGAGCGAGGAAAAATTACAAACCATACTGGACTGAAGAACTACAAAGTTTGGAGGACGAAGTTGAAGATGCCAGGAAGACAGCTGAGAGAGAACAGTCAATTGAAGTGAATATCTCTCTCAAAGCCATCTCAGCAAAATATAAAAGAACAGTAAATCAAACAACAAGAGATTGTTGGAGGGAAAAAACAGAAAACCTGAATTTTGACAGGGATGGAAACAAACTATGGAAACTAGTGAAAGCCATGAACAATGAAGGACCTAGAAACAAACAAATAACAATTAAACAAGGAAATGCCTTGCTTACAGGAAAAAAGGCTGCAAATGCACTAATGGAACACTATGCAAATGCAAATCACATTGATATTACAACCGAACAGAAGAAAGCAATCAAAGACAAACAGATACATCATAGAAATACAGAGACAGCAGCAGAATGTATGATGGCAAATCTAACAATGGAAGAAATGGAACAGGCAATGAATACCCTAAAAAAGAAGAAATCACCAGGAAAGGATGGAATCACAAATGAAATGCTAATAGGACTAGGCACCAAGGCAAAGAAGAAACTACTAGCAGTCCTAAATAACAGCTGGAAGAGAGGAATAGTCCCACAGGCATGGAAGGAAGCTATACTAATACCAGTCCCAAAGAAAGGAAAAGACCTGGAAGAACCAAATGGCTATCGACCTATCAGTCTACTTAGCTGTGTAGGAAAATTAATGGAACGCATTATCAATGGCAGGCTAACATGGCATCTGGAAGAAAACAAACTCTTAACACCACACCAAGCAGGATTCAGAAAGTACAGATCCACTGAAGATCAAATAACCTATATAGCTCAGGAAATAGAGGATGCCTTCCAAGAGAAAAAGCACACACTAGCAGTCTGGATAGATTTAGAAAAAGCATTTGATAAAGTATGGAAGGAAGGACTGAAAGTAAAACTGCAAAACATGCATGTTTGTGGAAAAATGTATAAATGGATCAGCCACTACCTTGAGAACAGAACTGCCAGGACAAAAGTACAAGGACAAACAAGCAAAATGATGCTGCTGGAGCAAGGTGTCCCCCAAGGAGGAGTTCTTTCACCAACATTATTCCTAGCATATATAAATGACATCACAGAAAAGTTTCCAGCCAGAGTACACACATCCTCCTTTGCAGATGACCTAGCCATATGGACATCTGAAGAATATATTAGTACAGCTAACAGCAGAATACAGCAAGCCTTATTAGCGCTAGAGGACTGGTCAAAATCATGGCTAGTGAAGATAAGTGAGGAGAAAACAACATGCACAGTGTTCTCCCTCTCAAATAAAACTCAGCAACCTAAGCTGGTATTGAATGGAAAAATATTGCGCCATGAAGAAAATCCAAACTATCTAGGAGTCACCTTTGATCGTCGCCTGACATGGAAAACACAGGTTGAGAAAAATCGAACAAGAGCAAGGCAGAGAATGGCAATCATGAAAAAGCTTGCTGGTACAACGTGGGGAGCAGATGAGAAAGTTCTCAAGAAGTTATATACTGGACGGGTGAGGCCAGTACTGGAATATGGCATTGCAGCTTGGGCAACAGCAGCTAAGTCAAACTTTAACAAAATAAGTAGAGTCCAAAACCAAGGAATGCGAATCATAACTGGAAGCCTGAAGACAACGCCTATTAATGAACTAGAAAAGATCACTTGTTTACAACCAATGCAGGATAGAAGAGATAGCAGAGCCCAGCAACAAGCAGAAAAATTTAGAAGATTGACAGACCACCCTATGTACAACAGATTTAATGGTTTTGGAAAGGGAAGACTGAAGCGTAGCAACTTTGTAGAAACTGCAAAACGAAGGATTAGGGCAGATCCTATACTTAACATATCAACAGTCAAGCCCATACACAATGCACACAAGTTCCCAGCTTGGAGACAGCAGCAACTGCCTGAGATGATAGAAAACATTCCTGGTATTGAGAAAAAGAACACTCAGCATGAAACCGAAAGAAGAGAAATAACCCTAAACTACATAAAAGAACATTACCCAAGCAGGAATTGGACCCATGCATATACAGATGGATCAGCCAAAAATTCAATAGAGAATGGAGGAGGAGGAATTCTCCTAAATTTAAAAAATGGAGTGAAAAAAAACACATTCAATGGCAACTGGAAAATTTTCAAGTAACTTCAAAGCGGAGGTAGAGGCTCTGAAAACTGCAGCAGAAATGCTCCTGATGGAGGAAAATAAAGAGAAGCAAATAGCTATCTTCACAGATGCAAAGTCAGCTGTCTCAATACTGAAGAGCAATAACAGCACAGAACTAACTGACCTAAGAGCAGCACTCCATGGTCTATGCCAGAAATCCAAAAAAGTTGTAATACAGTGGATCCCATCACATTGCAGTATACCTGGAAACGAAGAGGCTGACAGACTGGCAAAAGAGGGCGGACGACTACCACAGCCTGACATAGACATAACCTATAATGAGGCAAAGAGGTTGATAAAAAGCACTTATAGAACCAAATGGGAATCAGAGCATCCAGGCCATCAGAAGGATGATGCATATTACAAACTCGACCGAAGAGAACAAGTAGCAATCTTCAGACTCCGCACAGGACATAACAGGCTGAAATACCACTTGTTCAATAAACTAAAGATAGGAGATACCGATGAATGTAATTGTAGAACTGGAAAAATGACAGCAAAACATTTGCTGCAGGATTGCCCAACGTATGCAGAACAGAGAAAGATATTTTGGCCCACACCTGCTTCATTTGAGGACAAGCTCTATGGAGATATCAACAAGCTAAAGTTGACCGCAGCTTACTTAAACTACATACAGGTTGACATTTAAAGGTGCATGAAGATCCAGAGGCATGAAATGGAATATTGCTTGGATAGCAAATCCATTATGTGGAAAGTCCAAATAGAAAGCTCGCTGTGTGGGCTTCATAAAAGGTGGAAAAGTGTCCTAGTGGCACCGAAATGGAATATTGCTTGGATAGCAAATCCATTACGTGGAAAGTCCGAATCAAAAGCCCACTGTGTGAGCTTCATAAAAGGTGGAAAAGTGTCCTAGTGGCACGAAATGGAATATTGCTTGGATAGCAAATCCATTACATGGAAAGTCCGAATCGAAAGCTCACTGTGTGGATGTCATCTGCAGACTGCATACTTCTGGTTTCCGGAAGAACAACCTATGGTGAACGGAAGGCCCAATATACGGAAGTGAGGCTAAGCAGCCATGTGCAGGACGTGACGATTCCTTGGGTGAGCCCAGTATCAGAGCGCTATGTATCGGCTCTGCAAGTATGGAAGCCTCCTTGGATGGCGGGGAATGCCCATGGTCTGCCCCTGCCTTCCCTTGAGGGCTGACCAGGATCTCTGGCTGTTCTATATGGGCCAGCTAGGATGGGGGATAACACCACAACAGTGAGAGTCAAACGTCATAAGAAACCCCCGGGAAGGTTAACCCGGTCAACAAATGCCCGCAGAAGTCGGATGTGTCGGCCTAACGGCGCAAGAACGCAGCTCTGCTGTAAACAGGCACAACGCAATCACATCCGAAAAAAAAACTCCGGATGAACGAAGAAGAAGAAGAAGAAGATATCTACAAGGTGAGGTTCTATGTCTCCCATATACAAGGTGATGTTCTATGTCTCCTATCTACAAGGTGATGTTCTATGTCTCCTATCTACAAGGTGATGTCCTATGTCTCCCATCTACTAGGTGAGGTTCTATGTCTCCCATCTACAAGGTGATATTCTATATCTATTACCGACAAGGTGATGTTCTATGTCTCCTATCTACAAGGTGATGTTCTATGTCTCCTATCTACAAGGTGATGTTCTATGTCTCCCATCTACAAGGTGATGTTCTATGTCTCCTGTCTACAAGGTGATGTTCTATGTCTCCTATCTACAAGGTGATGTTCTATGTCTCCATTTACAAGGTGATGTTCTATGTCTCCTATCTACAAGGTGATGTTCTATGTCTCCTATCTACTAGGTGAGGTTCTATGTCTCCCATCTACAAGGTGATATTCTATATCTATTACCGACAAGGTGATATTTTATGTCTCCTATCTACAAGGTGATGTTCTATGTCTCCATCTACAAGGTGATGTTCTATGTCTCCTGTCTACAAGGTGATGTTCCATGTCTCCCATCTACAAGATGAGGTTCTATGTCTCTCATCTACAAGGTGATGTTCTATGTCTCTTATCTACAAGGTGATGTTCAATGTCTCCTGTCTACAAGGTGATGTTCTATGTCTCCCATCTACAAGGTGATGTTCTATGTCTCCCATCTACAAGGTGATATTCTATGTCTCCCATCTACAAGGTGATGTTCTATGTCTCCCGTCTTCAAGGTGATGTTTTATGTCTCCTACCGACAAGGTGATGTTCTACATCTCCTATCTGCAAGGTGATGTTCTATGTCTCCTAACTACAAGGTGATGTTCTATGTCTTCCATCTACAAGGTGATGTTCTATGTCTTCCATCTACAATGTGATGTTCTATGTCTCCTACCGACAAGGTGATGTTCTATGTCTTCCATATACAAGGTGATGTTCTATGACTCCTACCGACAAGGTGATGTTCTATGTCTCCTACCGACAAGGTGATGTTCTATGTCTTCCATCTACAAGGTGATGTTCTATGTCTTCCATCTACAATGTGATGTTCTATGACTTCTACCGACAAGGTGATGTTCTATGTCTCCTACCGACAAGGGGTTATGTTCTATGTCTTCCATCTACAAGGTGATGTTCTATGACTCCTACCGACAATGTGATGTTCTATGTCTTCCATCTACAAGGTGATGTTCTATGTCTTCCATCTACAAGGTGATGTTCTATGTCTTCCATCTACAATGTGATGTTCTATGTCTCCCGTCTTCAAGGTGATGTTCTATGTCTCCTACCGACAAGGTGATGTTCTATGTCTCCTTCCGACAAGGTGATGTTCTATATCTCCTACCGACAAGGTGATGTTCTATGTCTCCTACCGACAAGGTGATGTTCTATATCTCCTACCGACAAGGTGATGTTCTATGTCTCCTACCGACAAGGTGATGTTCTATGTCTCTTACCGACAAGGTGATGTTCTATGTCTCCTACCGACAAGGTGATGTTCTATGTCTCCTACCGACAAGGTGATGTTCTATGACTCCTACCAACAAGTTGATGTTCTATGTCTCCTACCGACAAGGTGATGTTCTATGTCTCCTACCGACAAGGTGATGTTCTATGTCTCCTACCGACAAGGTGATGTTCTATGTCTCCTACCGACAAGGTGATGTTCTTTGACTCCTACCGACAAGGTGATGTTCTATGTCTCCTACGACAAGGTGAGTTCTATGTCTCCTACCGACAAGGTGATGTTCTATGTCTCCTACGACAAGGTGATGGTCTATGTCTCCTACGACAAGGTGATGTTCTATGTCTCCTACCGACAAAGTGATGTTCTATGTCTCCTACCGACAAGGTGATGTTCTATATCTCCTACCGACAAGGTGATGTTCTATGTCTCCTACCGACAAGGTGATGTTCTATGTCTCCTACCGACAAGGTGATGTTCTATGTCTCCTACCGACAAAGTGATGTTCTATGTCTCCTACCGACAAAGTGATGTTCTATGTCTCCTACCGACAAGGTGATGTTCTATGACCCCTACCGACAAGGTGATGTTCTATGACTCCTACCGACAAGGTGATGTTCTATGTCTCCTACCGACAAGGTGATGTTCTATGTCTTCCATCTACAAGGTGATGTTCTATGTCTTCCATCTACAAGGTGATGTCCTATGTCTCCTATCTACAAGGTGATGTTCTATGTTTCCTAACTACAAGGTGATGTTCTATATTTCCTGTCTACAAGATGATGTTCTATGTCTCCTATCTACAAGGTGATGTTCTATGTCTCCCATCTACAAGGTGATGTTCTATGTCTCCTATCTACAAGGTGATGTTCTATGTCTCCTAACTACAAGGTGATGTTCTATGTTTCCTAACTACAAGGTGATGTTCTATGTCTCCAATTACAAGGTGATGTTTTATGTCTTCTACTACAAGGTGATGTTCTATGTTTCCTGTCTACAAGATGATGTTCTATGTCTCCTATCTACAAGGTGATGTTCTATGTCTCCTGTCTACAAGGTGATGTTCTATGTCTCCTGTCTACAAGGCGATGTTCTATGTCTCTTGTCTACAAGGTGATGTTCTATGTTTCCTAACTACAAGGTGATGTTCTATGTCTCCTGTCTACAAGGTGATGTTCTATGTCTCCTGTCTACAAGGTGATGTTCTATGTCTCCTGTCTACAAGGTGATGTTCTATGTCTCCTGTCTACAAGGTGATGTTCTATGTCTCCTGTCTACAAGGTGATGTTCTATGTCTCCTGTCTACAAGGTGATGTTTTATGTCTCCTGTCTACAAGGTGATGTTCTATGTCTCCCAATTACAAGGTGATGTTCTATGTCTCCTGATTACAAGGTGATGTTCTATGTCTCCTGATTACAAGGTGATGTTCTATGTCTCCTGATTACAAGGTGATGTTCTATGTCTCCTGTCTACAAGGTGATGTTCTATGTCTCCTGTCTACAAGGTTGTGTTCGTTCCTTCCTGTCTATATGCTGACGTTCGTTTCCCGTCTGCAGACGATGTTTCTTTCCTGTCTACAAGGTTATGTTCTTCTTCTTGTTCTGCCATCATCCGGAATGTTATTTTAGACGTAATTGCGGTGTGCCTGTTTACAGCAGAGCTGCGATGTTAGCATCTTTCGGCCGACACATCCGACTTCTTCAGTCATTTGTTGACCGTGTTTACCTTCCTGGGTAGGTGTGTTGTTCAGTATAGCTCGCCATGAAGGAAATAACTTTCAACGGTGACACAAGAGACATACACTTCAGAGAAAGCGAAGAAAGGCAACCGAATGCTGAGGCGCAATGCATCAAATAAAAAAGTATGGAAGACCTATACGACCATAAACACGACATTACAAGAATTAAACATTGTTGTAAGGAATAATACATAAGATATTTTCTTCTTCTTTCGTTCGCTTCAACTGTATCTATTTCTGCAAAATTGAAGATTTTAGAGGAACAATTTTAAGGGGACTTTCTTGTTAGAAACTCATTCAGCATTCCACTGTAGTATGTTGAGTGTCCGGGGTGTTTGGTCAATAGCTCGTAACCTAATCCTCTGTTCCTTGACTCCACAGCACAGGGGAAGGTGACCGCCAGTAGCAATGGGTGGACCTCCACGAAGCAGGGGGTCCTGCACTCTCACCGCCTGATGGGACTTCACGGGATTAACACCATACTGATTAATTTTAAACTGTGGCATCATGAAATGATTAAGTTACGTTGCACTGCACTGTCTGCCTATCCTTTTGGATTTCTATGGAAAGTGCTGCAGTCACTTCTGCCATAATATTTGTATTTTGGTATCTATTTCATACATAAATTGTAAATGTCTGTCTGTCCTGGGCTCTCACACGAAAGGGTGAGATTACAGTATCACCAGTGTGCTAATGGAGGGGAACATTTTCCGTACTCTACGATATTTGCCAAGATAAGCCATCTATATGTTTACTTAAAAGTGCAATAATGTTGGGTCATTCATCTAACAAGTCATTCATGTTTCTGGTCTTTTCTCAAGTTCACCACCCATTACATACATACACCGTTATTCAATATAATCCTTTTCTGTCTCGAACATTGGCCAACGTGGGCGTTGGTTTCCTATAAACACCTGCAGCGATATAGCTTCGAAAGCACTGAAGACACCTTCACATGCTGTGTTGCACTGCATGCAATAGCGGCGGTTTTCAGCTTGTGTTATTTGTACCCCCAGGAAGCCATGACAAATTGTTAAGGGTGCTATAGGAGAGGTTCAGTTGGCGTCCTATCGATTAGCTAAGCATTACTTTGTCTGTTTTCTGCTTTATTTTAACATTCATCAAAGGGTTGCATGTTCTTTACAGGACGCGGCAGTCAACCCTAGCACTTTTTCACTGTTTGGGATTTTCTATGCAATGTTAAGTTCTGTAGTTTGCCATAGCTTTCAGAACGACTGACAGTAATCCCCGTGTTAAACATCAGCACAAGAAGGTCTACTTCCAAATAGTCTGCAGCTGATTTTGAACCTGGTATGTGGGATTGTGAAACGCGTTCACTACCCCTTACTCAAAGGGTACTTTTTCTATATTATTTCATGCACGTTAAACAAATGCCAGGGTTGACGGTTGGTGGACATACTATAAATAACGTCCGTTGTTCAGGAGGAACAGGGAGTCTAGTCTCCGTGGCGAAGTGGTTAGGCCGCTGCCGCACACGCGAAGGTTGTGGGTTCGATTCCGGCCTACGTCGGTCGGTTCGAGAGTTTAATTTTCTCGGAGATTCCTGTGGGTTGACGCTTGAGCTACGTAATTCGTGCTTTGTGCAACGATTTTGGTAGGCTTCCCCTGCGGAAAGAGACCGAGCCAAATGGAACAAACCCGGTGCAATGAAGTTGACCCACTTGTCTTTTAAAGCCATTTTTTTAGGAGGAACTACCAAAAATTAAATAAAAAAAGATGATAAATACAGGGATTGTAGAAAGTAAACGATGGTCATGATCTTGAATAATACAAAGACAGAAGTAATGGTAATATCAAAGAAACAGATTGTACCCACATGTACAATTAAAGTAAACGGTGTTAATTTGGGGAAAGTGTAGAAATTAAAATATCTAGACACACAGAAAAAATCAGATTAAAGATGTATCACAGAGAGAAAGAACCGAATAGGGCATTCAAGAACTGCATTTTTTAAAATGAAGAACATCTTATGCAATATCTTTGTCATAGAAGGTTAACAAAATTATGACATGTTACAAATAACCAGTTTTAACATATGGCTGTTGATACCGGACAGTTAGTAAGCAAACAAACATCCCTTTGAAGCTTGAGAGATATAATTTACCGAATAATGCTGACAATTCCTTGGACAGCAAAAATGAGAAATGTAAACATTTTGAAAAAGGCTAAGACACAATGAAACGCTATCTCAAATATCAGAAAGAGACAGTCATAATTAATTTGGCCACAGTATAACAAGACAAAAACTAGAATCTATTGTGACAACTAGAAACATTTGTAGAAGAGAACGAGGAAGATAGCAAGAGACAGTTCTGGATAGCCTTATGTCATGACACCTAAAGGTACCAGCGCACAGACTGATACATGCAGCTGGAGACCTCACGATGTGGACAAGTACAATCGCCCACATCAGTCGCTAAGGCATTTGTGAAAGATGAGGATGATGATGTGTAATTATGCAGACCTGAAAAAGGCTAATGAAAGTACAGTGGAACCTCGCTTAACTAGCACCTCGCATAACGAGTAATTAGCATAACGAGCAAAATAAATTGTAAAAAAAAAAAAGACTCGTTGAACGAGCGACGTTTCGCATAACGAGTGACGCGGGGAGGGGAAGTCCCGGATGTTGCGCCTGCAACAGCGAACAAGATGACCTTCTTGAAGAATTTAAATTCATCAAGATCCAGTTTCTGCCTCCCAACACTACTCCGTTACTCCAGAGTTATGGACCAGCAGGTTATTTCTAACTTTAAGAAGCTCTACACTAAAGCGCTTTTCGAGCGTTGTCTTGAGGTGACTGAAAGGACCAATCTCACTCTCAGAGAGGTTTGGAAATATCACTTCCACATCGTTGCCTGACTCAAGATGATCGAAAAGGCTTGGGAAGGGGTTACCAAGAGAACCCTTACTTCTGCTTGGAAGAAGTTTTGGCCGGAGAACGTTTGAGGGGTTTGAGACAGTACCCGTGGAGCCTGTAGTCAACGAGATTTGTGTCTTTGGCCAAGATCATGGGACTGGAGGTGGATAACAAAGATATCGATGAGCTTGAGGAAGAGCATAGCCAAGAGCTGACCACCGAAGAGCTTATGGAATTACATTGTGTTTCATAGCAAGAAGTTTTGGAGGAGAGTTTATCCGAGGAGGAGGAGAAGGTAACAGCAAACCAACAATCCTTTGGCGCAATAAGAGAAATGCTGAAAGCATTGGAAACTGTTGCATCGTACATTGAGAACCATCACCCTAATAAAGCAGTGGCTATAGAGCTACTAATTTATGTAATAATAATGCTGTGTCGCATTTCCACCAAATTCTGAAGTGTCGGCAAAAACAAATTTCTCTAGTAGTAACAAAGAATTAGGTATGTATTATAAATTGTAAATTAATTATTTCTATTTTTTTTCTTCTACAAATCGAATTCTCATTCCAGGTTCGTTCATTCCGCGATAGAAGAGGAAGATTAATCACGCTCCTTAACAATGTATATATAATTTTCTTTGAATAAACGTTATACAAAATAATTTGAGTATTTTTTCGGCATGGAACGCATTATCATCTTTGGACCCACTAGGGATACACGAAGTGGAGAGTGGAAAAGAAGAAGTAACAAGGACATTTATGATCTAAGTCCCCGCTAATCACTAGTATCATGAAGGCTAATATGGCTGGGGCATATAGAAAGAATGGAAGATAATAGGGAAATAAAACTCGCTTACACTCAGGAAATAAATGACCGTAGACCCCGAGGTAGACCAAGAAAACGGTGGAGAGATAATACATGTACAGACCTACAAGCACTTGGAATCAACGACTGGCAAGAGAAGGTCAACCAGAGAGACGAATGGAGACGGACTGTATCTGCAGCAAAGAACCTCAATGGCTCGGAACGCTGAAGAAGAAGAAGAAGAAGAAGAAGAAGAAGAAGATGAAGAAGAAGAAGGAGAAGAAGAGAAGAAGAAGGAACGCATTATCGTATTTTACATTAATTTTTATGGGAAAAACTGTTTCGATTAACGAGTGTTTCGTTTTACGAGTAAGGTTCTGGAAAAAATTATGCTCGTTAAGCGAGGTTCCACTGTAGAACATTATATACAACTATAAGAAAGAGACAACCTAGAACATTATATAATGCTATAAGAAAGAGACAAACTAGAAAGTTATATAAAACTATAAGAAAGAGACAAACTAGAAAGTTATATAAAACTATAAGAAAGAGACAAACTAGAAAGTTATATAAAACTATAAGAAAGAGGCAAACTAGAACATTATATAAAACTGTAAGAACGAGGCAAACTAGAAAATTATAAACAACTATAAGAAAGAGACAAATTAGAACATTATAAACAACTATAAGAAAGAGACAAACTAGAACATTATAAACAACTATAAGAAAGAGACAAACTAGAACATTATATGCAACTATAAGAAAGAGACGTTTGGTCAGTGTGACATATATGTATCATCCCTCAGTCCTTTCCAGCAGGACGTTGTCATACGCGCTATTAAAACTTAGGACGGGATACTTAACGTAACGTACTCTTGTTTGAATTAAGGGCACTGATTGGCCGAGCCCCGGAAACACAGGCGCTTAAGCGAGACAAAGGCTAGACAAAGCCGGCCTCGTCAATCGCCATGTTATCTTCAAGGTAGCGAGAGACCCATTGTTAATGGGTTAATTAATAGCCCACTTATTCTCTGCGTTTTAGGTGAGCATTATATTATATAAAACATATCATGTTATGTATTAGGATAAATGCTTTGATGCAACTAATATCATGATTGAAGTTGTGTGTGCGAAAAATATGAGAATCGCTTTTATTGGAAAGTTGGTTTGAGTTACGCAGTCTGTACTATCGCCATGGTGTCCAGTGAGCTTTCATAAAGCTTACAATATAATCTTGCTATGAGTCACCTTTCTGATATGCTTTTGGAAACTTATTTTATTCCTAAATGCTTATTTTTCACAACTGGTCTCTGTGTTATAAAGTGTTTTTTTCTGAGTGCATATTTTGTATTTCTGCCTTTATGAGGGAGAAATATTCCTATCTGTGTACAACATGAATAGTATGTTAGAGAGAGAGAGAGAGAGAGAGAGAGAGAGAGAGAGAGAGAGAGAGAGAGAGAGAGAGAGAGAGAGAGAGAGAGAGAGAGAGAGAGAGAGAGAGATTCTCGCTTGACTTTTTCATGCATTTAGGAGTTAATCTTTTGTTTACATTGTTGTAAATACACAGAGGTGTGATTGTCTTGTAGTCTTTTCATATATGATGTTATGGGATTGTCATTTTTTTAATGATATATAATCTCAAGTGAGTGGGTAATGACACCATGCTCTTGTGTTTTTACTTTGAGATGTTGTGTAATACCCACTAGAGAGTTCATACCATGTTTAGTGAAAGACTAACAAGTTTTTCTGTTATTCATCATATATATGTAGATTCTATTCATGATGTTACTGCTGGAGTAGATCTTTTAACTTCACCCCAGTGGGGACAAACACATGATGATGATGATGGTGATGATGATGATGATGATGATGATGATGATGATGATGGTAATGGTGAGGATGATGCAAGAGGAAATGACTGATCTGGTAGCTAGCCTTTTTGCCATTTGTCAGTGGTACTTACCGAATGCTGTTTGTAACTATGGAAAGGAGATTTATAAATTGTTTACATGAGGCCATTGTCTCAGGGATTTCGTCCATGTTGTGACAGCGGTACTATCAGGACGATTGGGCGGTTAGGATGTGAATAATCCCCCAGGAAGCTCCAGTATCAGTCCAGAAGAGATGTACCTATTGAGTAGATACCTTACTCACATTTGGAGTGAGACAAAACGCTACAGTAGGCGACAAGTGCTAGGCAACTATTGTCACCTTTCTTTCTTCTTCCCTTTTGTTTCCTTTATTTTTATTATGATACACTGCTATCAGAATGTATGTTTTATTATGATACATTGTTATCAGAAGTTTGGGTTGTATTACTAATGTATATCGACCATGTTTTCTCTTCACTCTACATAGGCGCTAGAGATGCGGCTGGAGTATTGGAACTGAAGTTATAGTCAACTTATTTGGATTTAGAGGCAGGAAACTGGGTTATCAGCCTACCCCTAATATTCTACAGAGAGTGCTGGTTACTGCCACACACCCTGAACCTGAATGTCAATGCCTGGATAATTAATGGATTTTGAATATGCTGAAGTGGATTCCCTACCTCTGGGAACTTACAGACGGTGTTAATCTTTTCAATGTGTGCAAAGACATGAGGCATGCCTGGCCTAGATGGTTTTCAGCGTATACCCTCTTCTAAAAGTCACCGCCTGATTCCACATTCAACTGTCATATACCAGAGTCATGGATTGTCTGGGGTTCACCATCATTGAACAGTATGGATTTACCAACTGCTTCTGTGGACTCCCAGCTTCCTTTGAATCTTCTCATCCATCATATCCCAGACATGGACAATCAAGCACTATACCAACTCCCGGTCAATCAAGTCGTGTATTAAGCTGAAGAAAGATAGAGCCTACATCTTAACCCAGAGAAGGGCTGGAATATCCATGTCCAATTCAAGTTAGTTCTGTCAGGAAATCTAATGGATAATGTGATGTCCTCCCTCATCCGAAGATGCTGAAAGTTGCTGTGCCTGATCCTAATCGAATCAATCACCTGGACACCTGTTTGTTACACCATGCCAGAACGCTTCAGACTTATAACTGTCTGATATACCAATCCGAAATGCCCTAGCCCAGTTGCTTAGCAGCTGTGACTTGGTGGATTACAGTATATTCACTTCGGATTCATATGGATTACTCCTACATGTTTTTCGCTTTGGATATATGATCCGGAAGTGGAAGCTCCGTGTGTGTGTGTGCAATCCCCAATTTTCTGAATAGGTGGATATATGCAAAGCAGCTGTTTCCTGGATTATAGAGAGTGTGACTATGGCCAGACTTTTTTTCTAGTGGATAACGAAGGAGTCATCAACAGACCCATAGGATATTTCTAGAGACAGATTAGATAGATTTTCTTTATCTATTTCTTTGTATGGATTATTTACTTGGTTTGTGTTTGACACATGTATTGGTTGTGAACCTTTTTTGGGGATTTTTGGGGACTTCTGTTATGGTTGTATACTTTGTGTGCATTGCCTGAATATGAATAATTTCTTTCATGTATATGTCACCATAATGTAGCCAACAGGGTTTGCCCAGGAACCAAATGTTTTCACAATACAGTTGTTGTTGTTTTGCTTTAACCAAGCCTTGAAGTTACTTCATTGTAACCTGTTGTTCCAAAATTGATGTTTATAGTCCAGTTATGGTTACTGTTATGTGATACAGTGAGTCATTGTTCTGTTTTTGTCTAACAGTGGCTGTTTTCCTCTGTCATGTAATCCAGTTGTTGCGTCTAACATTGGTTGTTGTTCCTCATCTGTCATGTAATACTGTGGATGTGCATGACAGTGGATACTTGTCATTGTTTATATATATATGTGGGAGATTAAATGTGGGGCGGGGCACTTACACATAGACACACCTTCTGGGTAGAGTTATTAGTTACTCGGGTGTCTGTGGTAGAACTTCCGGGATCTCCCAGCCTTCTATGGGAAACATTTCTTCTATGTTAGTGGTGAACTTGCACCCTTTTCTGCCTTGTTCAATGCTTGGGGGTTTCACGAGCCAATATATTATTTCCTATAGAGGGCGTGTTTGGGATTAAGAGCCCATTCATACCGAATACCCCTAGCGACCTTGTCCTTATTCTAATTTATTATATTTACCACCCCACAGTCAGGTCTTAGTAAGATATGACCGAGCTACCGTATAACAGTAGACGGTACTACCTGCTTCTGTTAGCGCCGAATGTTGGGCGACGCTTACCAAACCCGACACCCCACATTGTGCCAATGGCTTCGGGCGAAGGAGCTCAATTGAGAGGGTACAAGCCTTATCCTAGTGCGAGGAAATGCAACCTAAAGACTGAATGTCGTGGCAGGGCAGACCAGGCCCTAAGCCGTGGTTGCCCTGCCACGACATTCAGTCTTTAGGTTGCATTTCCTTGCACTAGGATAAATCTTGTACCCTCCCATTTGAAGCTCCGACAGGTGGACAGTTAGAGCATTGCTTTGCTGATCCGGCAGCTTCTGCAGCTTGTCTTGTTCCAGAAGTATCGGTGTTACCTTTCCTCTGGAGTACACTAGACAGGCAGAGAGAGGGATCATGCTGCATGGGCAACACATGGTCTCTAAATTCAGCCCAGATTTTGTGTTATGAAGAGGTATAACTCCATTTTACAAACTATCATCTGTCAAGACGGCAAGGTGCCAGTCAAGTAAGAGACACACTAGAACATCATACAACTATAAGAAGGAGACAGAGTAGAACATTATATATAACTTCACGAAAGAGACAAACTAGAACAATATATTCAATTATAAGAAAGAGAAAATCTAGAACATTATATACAGCTATAAGAAGGAGGCAAACTAGAACATTTCATACAATTATCAGAAAGAGACAAACCAGAAAATTACACACAGCTATAAGAAAGAGACAACTATAACATTATATACAATTATAAGAAAGAGACAAACTAGAACATTATATACAACTATAAGACAAAGACAAACAAGAACATTATATACAGCTATAAGAATGATCAAAATAGAGCATCATATACGACTGTCAGAAAGAGACAAACTAGAACATTACATACAGCTATAAGAAAGAGACAGACTATAACATTATACACAACTATCAAAAAGAGACAAATCAGAACATTACATACAGCTATAAGAAAGAGACAGACTATAACATTATACACAACTATCAGATAGAGACAAACTAGAACATTACATACAGCTATAAGCAGAGATAGACTATAACATTATATACAACTACCCTCCCGATGTGTCTCCACCTTGTCGCGGTGGGGTGGGGGGGGGCGGCCTTACGTGTTCCAGTAACCCCAAAGAGCTCTGCCGACGGAAACAAAACTTCATGTCGGACAGGCCTTGGCATAGGGACCAGACTAAGCGAGACACAACCTGCTGCTCTGCAGGTAAGACTGAGGATAGCTGTTAAAGTCTTAATCAGGCGCACGATGCCGCTATTTCGAGGTCCAGACATATACTCTAAGGCTCCCATTCGAGGGGTATGGCTGAATGCCTCTAAGCCTCACCCTCGGATGTGAGAGCCAGGCCGATACCCACCTACCGAAAAATTGAGGTGAGATGCTGAGCACGCTACATGCTCAATTCAGATACTTGTTCGAAGGTTCTCATCTGGGGGATATGTGGGATCCACAAATGAGAGGGTCTGGCCGTTTCTCGCTCACTGGTGCACGGAGGTAAGGTATTGAGCCGGCAGCACATGTAGCCTACCAGGTGAGCGAGAACAAAAGGTAGAAAATGTCCCACGAAATGATTACGAAAAATGTCTGTATCTATATCAACAGAGAGTGTAGTCAAAGGTGGAAAAAACCTCTCAATAACACGAAATGGAACGCTTGACTAGCGAACCCATTGCGTACTCCGAAGTCCGAAGCGAAAGCTTACCTAGTGGATGTCGCCCGCAGACTGACCGTTCCTGGTTTGTGCGGGGAGCGGTGAGTGGCTAACGAAATGCCAAATACATGGAAGTGAGGAATTAAAGCAGCCATGAGTAGGGCGTGGCAACTCCTCGGGTGAGCCCAGTCTCAGAGCAATATGTGCTGGCTCTACAATTATGGAAGCCTCCTTGGATAGCGGGGGAATGCCCATGGTCTGCCCATGCCTTCCATTGATAGTTGACCGTGATGTCGTTGACCGTTCTACCTTGACCAGCTGAGATATGTGCGACACCACAGCACTAACAGTCTAACGTCTCTCGAAACCCCGGGAAGGCCAACACGTAAAAATGCCCGCTGAAGTCGGATGTTTTGGTCTACGGGTGCAAATAAATCAGGCACAACGCAAAAAACGTCCGAGTGAAATGTCTTTAGGGCTAGGAACAGCTCTGACTAACTAGTTTTCCGAATAGCTCGTGTCCGGAAAAGCTCTGACTAGCTAGTTTCCGAATGTCCGGTGTGCCCGGAACAGCTCTGACGGGCACATCGACAAGCACATGTCCGAATTGAAAACTCGCTGAGTGGATACCGTCTGCAGACCGGTCTGGTCTGTGCGGGAAAGGCCCGTGGTGAACGATATGCCCAATATATCGAAGCCATAAACCCTCGGAAAATTAAAGCAGCCATGAGCAGGACGTGACGATTCCCTTGGTAAGCCCAGCACCAGGGTGCTATGTGTCGGCTCTGCAACTATGGAAGCCACCCTGGATCGCGGAAAATGCCATGGACTGTCCCTGCTTCCCTTGAGGGCTGTTCGTGAAGCTCTCGACCGTTCCAACTTGACAAGCTGGGATGTTGACGGCACCACAAAAGTGAGAGTCCCACAGGAATGCTAACCTGCCAAAAATGCACGCTAAAAGTCGGATGTGTTGGCCTAAGGGTTTCGGCCCAAGGGTGCATATCGAGACACACGGCAATCACATCTAAAAAAAACACCCCGGATGAACGCAAAGAAGAAGATATTCAACTAGAAAATTATATAGACTACACTTTTGCTTTATTGACTACACAAAGGCTTTCAATAAAGTGAAACATGTCGACATGATAAGGATGCTTGAAGATTTACAAATTGATGGAAGAGACCTTAGATTTGTAAAAAACATATATTGGAAACAACAATCTGCCATCAGAATTGATAATGAAGTAGGTGAATATCCTCCCACGAGGGTAAGTTAATAAGTAAGTCACAAATGGCTGTAGAAACATAACTAAAGATGATAACAATTTGAAACCAGTTTATTTTTTTTGTACCTTTATTTCTCAACATAATTTCCATCAACACTGGTGCACTTATCCCATCGTTTTATCAGTCCTCCCAAACCGGCTGCACAAACGTGGTTTAGAAAACAGAGCATGCAGTTCTATGCAGCCGGTTTGGGAGGACTGATAAAACGATGGGATAAGTGCACCAGTGTTGGTGGAAATTATGTTGAGAAATAAAGGGACAATGTATCTATAAAAATAAACTGTTTCAAGTTGTTATCATCTTTAGTTATTTTTCTACAGCCATGTGTGACTTACTTATTATCTTACCCTCGTATTAAAAGCGGTGTGAGACAAGGATGTATAATGTCTCCAGATCTTTTTCCCCGTACAGTGGAAATACTTTGAGAAATATAGACGATATGGGGATCGATACATCAATAACATTAGATATGCAGATGATACAGTCTTGCAGACAATGAACGGGATCTGCAACATTTAGTAGATGCGGTTGCTGCACACAGTGAACAACTAGGGTTAGAACTGAATAGTAAGAAGACACAGATAATGGTCGTCACTGGGAAGAAGGACATTCCACAATGTAATATCCGAGTTAATATGCATATTCTTAAACAAGTTAATCGGTACAGTTATCTTGGAACAGTCATAACATCTGATGGGAAATGCATTGTAGAGATTATAACAAGAATTGCCATTGCGAAGCTAGAGTTTTGCAAGATGAAAAACATACTGACCAATAAAAAGATATCAATTGAAACGAGAAAAAGAGTGTTGAAGTGCTACATAGAGCCTGTACTTTTGTATGGATGTGAAACTTGGACAATAAGCAGTCAAGCTGGAAAAAAAACATCTGATGGCTGTAGAAATGTGGTTTCTGAGGAAAATGCAAATGGACAGAGAAAAACCAATTAACAAGTTCTTCAAGAAACAAATGAAGATCGTAAACTCGTAAGACAGTCAAAAGATTTTGGGCGTGTTATGAGAAGAAATAACTTGGAGAACTTGATGACAACTGACAAGATTGAAAGGAAGAGACCAAGAGGAAGACCGAGAAGTAAATACCTGGATTGTTTGGCTACGTGGCATGGTCGAGACAGGAACATGGAGCTGATCCACGACTCTGGTGATCGAGTGAGATGGGAAAACATGACCGCCCACGCTTACCGGCATGACACATGATGGATGAAGGATATACAACTATATTAAAGAGACAATCTAGAACATTATATACAACTATAAGAAAGAGACAAACTAGAACAATATATTCAATTAAAAGAAAGAAAAAAATAGAACATTATATAAATCTATTCGAAGGAAAACTAGAACATTATATACAATTATCTTAAAGAGACAAACTAGAACATTATATACAACTATAAGAAAGAGACAACATAGAACATTATATACAGCTATAAGAAAGAGACAAACTAGAACATTATATACATCTATAACAGTGGTTCTCAACCTTTTTTGGCCCGTGGCCCCCCTTCACCATATTTTCAGATCGTCATTCCCTCCCTTTCGTATTTCCTACCTACAAATCCCCCCTCCCGCCCCTACACAGTAAACGTAATAATGGAAGCACATACTAAAACAAGTCTAGACGTCCACATAAAACGTGATTTGTGAGTCTACTTACTTTATAAAATAAATTTTAGAAGGGTGAGACGTACAGAACCGTAAAGTATTAAGGGAAAAACAAGATCAAGTAATTGGTTCTAGTATTAACGCGATCTTGAAATTATCTTCATCCCCCCACCCCCCTGGAAACCATAAAATTCCCCCCTGGGGGGGGGGGGAATTCCCAAACCGGTTGAGAACCACTGATCTATAAGAAAGAGGCAAACTAGAACACTATATACATCTATAAGAAAGAGACAAACTAGAACACTATATACAACTATACGAAAGAGACGAACTAGAACATTATATACAACTATAAGAAAGAGACAAACTAGAACATTATTTACAGCTATAAGAAAGACACGAACTAGAACATTATATACAACTATAAGAAAGAGACAGACTAGAACATTATTTACAACTATACGAAAGAGACGAACTAGAACATTATATACAACTATAAGAAAGAGACAAACTAGAACATTATTTACAACTATACGAAAGAGACGAACTAGAACATTATATACAACTATACGAAAGAGACGAACTAGAACATTATTTACAACTATACGAAAGAGACGAACTAGAACATTATATACAACTATAAGAAAGAGACAAACTAGAACATTATTTACAACTATACGAAAGAGACGAACTAGAACATTATATACAACTATAAGAAAGAGACGAACTAGAACATTATATACAACTATAAGAAAGAGACAAACTAGAACATTATATACAGCTATAAGAAAGACACGAACTAGAACATTATATACAACTATAAGAAACAAACAAACTAGAACATTATTTACAACTATACGAAAGAGACGAACTAGAACATTATATACAACTATAAGAAAGAGACAAACTAGAACATTATATACAGCTATAAGAAAGACACGAACTAGAACATTATATACAACTATAAGAAAGAGACAAACTAGAACATTAATTACAACTGTACGAAAGAGACGAACTAGAACATTATATACAACTATAAGAAAGAGACAAACTAGAACATTATATACAGCTATAAGAAAGAGACAAACTAGAACATTATATACAACTATAAGAAAGAGACAGACTAGAACATTATATACAACTATAAGAAAGAGACAGACTAGAACATTATTATACAACTATACGAAAGAGACGAACTAGAACATTATATACAACTATAAGAAAGAGACAAACTAGAACATTATATACAGCTATAAGAAAGACACGAACTAGAACATTATATACAACTATAAGAAAGAGACAGACTAGAACATTATTTACAACTATACGAAAGAGACGAACTAGAACATTATATACAACTATAAGAAAGAGACAAACTAGAACATTACATACAGCTATAAGAAAGAGGCAAACTAAAGCATTGTATACAACTATAGAAGATACAAACATTATAAACAGCTATAAGAAAGAGACAATGTTACTTTGTCATGCAATTAGAAATAAAAGCACTGGGAAATTGCATGGCGGCTGGAAAGATCAGTGGTAAAATAGGTAGATGCAGACAGAGAGTAATGAAGTTCGATGTCCTGACAAGGTTACAGGGAGAAATTACTCTGAATGTCCTAACACGGTGACAGGGAGAAATGATGCTTAATGTCCTAACTCTGGGACAGGGAGAAATGATGCTGAATGTCCTAACTTTGTGACAGGGAGAAATGATGCCGAATGTCCTAACACAATGACAGAGAAAAATGAGGCTGGATGTCCTAACACGGTGACAGAGAGAAATAATGCTGAATGTCCTAACACGGTGACAGGGATAAATGATGCTGAATGTCCTAACTTTGTGACAGGGAGAAATGATGCTGGATGTCCTAACACGATGACAGAGAGAAATAACGCTGAATGTCCTAACACGATGACAGAGAGAAATAACGCTGAATGTCCTAACACGGTGACAGGGAGAAATGATGCTGAATGTCCTAACTTTGTGAAAGGGAGAAATGATGCCGAATGTCCTAACACAATGACAGAAAAATGAGGCTGGATGTCCTAACACGGTGACAGAGAGAAATAATGCTGAATGTCCTAACACGGTGACAGGGAGAAATGATGCTGAATGTCCTAACTTTGTGACAGGGAGAAATGATGCTGGATGTCCTAACACGATGACAGAGAGAAATTACGCTGAATGTCCTAACACGATGACAGAGAGAAATAACGCTGAATGTCCTAACACGGTGACAGGGAGAAATGATGCTGAATGTCCTAACTTTGTGAAAGGGAGAAATGATGCCGAATGTCCTAACACAATGACAGAGAAAAATGAGGCTGGATGTCCTAACACGGTGACAGAGAGAAATAATGCTGAATGTCCTAACACGGTGACAGGGAGAAATGATGCTGAATGTCCTAACTTTGTGACAGGGAGAAATGATGCTGAATGTCCTAACACGATGACAGAGAGAAATAACGCTGAATGTCCTAACACGGTGACAGAGAGAAATAATGCTGAATGTCCTAACACGGTGACAGGGAGAAATGATGCTGAATGTCCTAACTTTGTGAAAGGGAGAAATGATGCCGAATGTCCTAACACAATGACAGAGAAAAATGAGGCTGGATGTCCTAACACGGTGACAGAGAGAAATAATGCTGAATGTCCTAACACGGTGACAGGGAGAAATGATGCTGAATGTCCTAACTTTGTGACAGGGAGAAATGATGCTGGATGTCCTAACACGGTGACAGGGAGAAATGAGGCTGAATGTCCTAACACGGTGACAGAGAGAAATAATGCTGAATGTCCTAACACTGGTGACAGGGAGAAATGATGCTGAATGTCCTAACTTTGTGAAAGGGAGAAATGATGCTGGATGTCCTAACACGGTGACAGAGAGAAATAATGCTGAATGTCCTAACACGGTGACAGGGAGAAATGATGCTGAATGTCCTAACTTTGTGACAGGGAGAAATGATGCTGAATGTCCTAACACGATGACAGAGAGAAATAACGCTGAATGTCCTAACACGGTGACAGAGAGAAATAATGCTGAATGTCCTAACACGGTGACGAGGGAGAAATGATGCTGAATGTCCTAACTTTGTGACAGGGAGAAATGATGCTGAATGTCCTAACACAATGACAGAGAAAAATGAGGCTGGATGTCCTAACACGATGACAGAGAGAAATAATGCTGAATGTCCTAACACGGTGACAGGGAGAAATGATGCTGAATGTCCTAACTTTGTGAAAGGGAGAAATGATGCCGAATGTCCTAACACAATGACAGAGAAAAATGAGGCTGGATGTCATAAAACGGTGACAGAGATAAATAATGCTGAATGTCCTAACATGGTGACAGAGAGAAATAATTCTGAATGTCCTAACACGGTGACAGGAAGAAACGAGGCTTGATGTCCTAACACGGTGAAAGAGAGAAATATTGCTGAATGTCCTAACACGGTGACAGAGAGAAATAATTATGAATGTCCTAACACGGTGAAAGAGAGAAATGAGGCTGAATGTCCTGATACGATGACAGGGAAAAACGATGCTGAATGTCCTAACACGGTGACAGGGAGAAATAATATTGAATGTCCTAACGCAGTGACAGGGAGAAATGAGGCTGAATGTCCTAACATGGTGACAGGGAAAAATAATGCTGAATGTCCTAACACGGTGGTGACAGGGAGACATGATGCTGAATGTCTTAACACGATAGTACGAGTAGTAAGTAAGGGGGCTGTGACACCTTTTTTTGGGGAGTCAAGAGGACAAGATGTCCTGACACGGTGACAGGGAAAAACGATGCTGAATGTCCTAACACGGTGACAGGGAAAAACGATGCTGAATGTCCTAACACGGTGACAGGGAGAAATAATATTGAATGTCCTAACACGGTGACAGGGAGAAATGAGGCTGAATGTCCTAACATGGTGACAGGGAAAAATAATGCTGAATGTCCTAACTCGGTGACAGGGAGAAATGATGCTGAATGTCTTAACACGATAGTACGAGTAGTAAGTAAGGAGGTTATGCCACCATTTTTTGGAGAGTCAAGAGGAGGAGTTTGGCGAGTATTTCCTTATATAGCTCAATGTGCTCCCCATTCTCACTGGGGAGTCAAAAAGATATAACTTATGAATAGCGACTCAACTGGGTGTTTGCACTATTACATCCCTTTAATAATCGTAAAATCCGACTGGTGGTGTGCGTGTGCGCGCGTGATGGTGGGTGGGTGTGTTAGGGTTACTGTGCTCGTCCTCAGAGTGAGGAAGTGGTTGTGGAGTGGGCGTAAGACAGGTTTTCGTTGTTAAAGAAGCGTTTATCTGGCCTGTATAGGTTATTAGTGGCTTACACACTATCATCACAGGGTTTCAGCTCTTCATATGAAACACACAATAAAGTAAAGATGATGATTATTAGTGGGAGTGGACGAAGAGTAGAGTATCAAGAGTGTGTGAAGGTGGTGACGTGGTTATGGTAGGTGCCTCGTGGTCGGGATGTGTGACTGTGTGGTGGTGAGGGTTAATGTATCAACAGTGTGTAAAGGTGGTGGCGTGGGTACGATAGTTGCTCACTGTCTAGCTGGTTATGTGTTGAACTACGTTTGTTTCTGCAGCGAAGCACCATATGGAAGTGACAGGATCGAATCCCAGGATCGGGTTGGAGGATTGCTGTTTCTAAGGGCAGAGAGTTTGTGACCGGGCAATTTCAAATTAATGTTTTAAAAATTTAAATATGGTTGGGAAAGCGGTTGGTCGGTCGGTCGATGGGTTTAAAAAGTTAGAAGATTTAAAATTTAAAAAGTTAAAATTTAAAAAAGTTAAAACTCATAAATTCAAAATGTTAAAACAGTTTTTAAAAGTCAGAAAGTTAAAGTAAATGAAGTAGCAAGTTAAGAAAAGTTTCAAAAATTTAAGAGTTTAAAAAGTTTTAAAAATTTTTTAAATTAAAAATACTTTTAAAAGTTTTTAAAAAGTCAGAAAGTTTTAAGTTAAAGAATTAACAAGTTAAAAAAAGGCTATAACATTCAAGATTTTAAAATGTTTAAAAACTTTACAAAATTTTAAAAATGTAAAAAATGTTGTAAAAAGTCAGACAGTAAAAATTAAAGAAGTAAAAAATGTAAAATGTTCACAAATTCAAAAATGTTTACAATTTTTAAAAAATTCAAAAATTTTAAAACGGTTAAAAAGGTACAAACCAATTTAAAAATTAAAAATTTCAACAATAAAAATGCGACCGGGTTATTATTCGTCCGCCCACCTTGTGTTCTGAAGTGACGGGTCTCACCTCCAAAACTTTGAGGTCCGACCGGTCGTATACACCAGACATGTGTCTAGTCAGCAGATCCGACATACTTAAACTACGGATACTATTGTATACTATCCCGCTATAGGCATAAGAGAACTCAGATTGAATGTCACAAATGTCGTATTGTGTGTAGCGGTCATGAGACCAACCACTGACCTTGCACTTTGATTTTAGGGTTATATTCCCAAAAATCTTTTCACTACATGTTATTACAAACCTGAGCGTTTTCGTCAGTTCAAGGAGACGGCAGTGCTAAAAGCGCAATTCTTGGGATTGTTTCCTGGTCTTTTCTGAATATATTTTAGACAACCTCTGAACAAACTGTGAATGTTTTATGTAATGCTAACGATGTTATTTTCCCCAAAGGTGCATCCGTTCATAGCTTCTAATTTTCTGAAAATACGAACAATGTATAAGGGAGCTGAAGAACTTTTAGCCGCCCTGACCTCTATAGTGTCGCTTAATAAATTAAATAACATGCTGAAGATGAAATGTTTAATTGGTATTTGACATCTCCGGTTTTCTGCTGACTTGGCAACTTATTAATTAATTAATTAACTAATTAGGAAACCATTGGAAGCATCGTAATGTGGTTTATGAAACGAATATTGCGAACACCTTGGACTGCCAGAATAATGAACATGTAGTTAATGGCTAAAACCGGACCACGTGAGGAATTGCATACAGCCGGTCACATGTGTAAGGGTACATCCGGTACAGGTGGGTATTGAGTACATTCGGTCAACGGTTGCGTTGCTTTCAGTCACACGCTTAAGCATACAACCAGTTATGTGGGTAATGGTTACATCCGGTCAATGATGGCGTTGCATTCGGTCACATGTGTAAGACTACAACCGAGGCGCGTGGTTAATAAGAGTACAATAGAAAAAGTGCGTCCTGTTGGTTATCGAACAGAGAACCTAACTCCTGATGATCACCATGTATAGGAGTGATACCACTACCTTGTCAACAACGCATCCAAATCTAAACGGGTCTCCAGTCTCTCTCCTTTCTATATCAGTTAGGGTGGTCCAATGAGTAACACCAAAGGACATCCTGGCATCAATACAACATAATACGGTCTCGAAAGCAAGTCATCACACTGTCCAAGTAAGCACTTCTCGTAATGCAAGAGGAGAGATGTGATAACCGCCGCCAGTCGAAGTAGGCATACCTTTTCTTAACAACTGGCGGGTCATTCTGCAACGAGTGTTTAGCGCACGTCATCAGCTGTATAATTTTACACACGAATACAACAAGCTGTCCTAGCTCGAACTTAGGCGGCTATGAAACATGACATGACACGTGCGAGCTGTCATGGCCAGCGAAGTTATCACGTCTCAAATTAGAAATTCTCCCCCGATGTGTCTGCACGTTGCCGTGGTGGGGGAGCTTGAGTGTCCCACTGACCCCAAGCGCTATGCCGATGGATATTAACTACATATTGGACAGCACTTGGGATAGGGACCAGACTAAGAGAGACACAACCTGCTGCTCTGCAGGTAGACTGAGGATAGCAGTCTAAAATAGGCAAACGATGCCAATAATCTATCTGGACACAACCTCTAAGGCCCTCAGCCGGGGGGATAGCTGAACGTCTCTAAGCCATAAACCCTCGGACGTGAGAGCCCGGCCGACACATACCTACATCAAAATTGAGGTGAGGTACTGAGCACGCTACATGCCTGGTGCAGATACTCGTTCGATGGCTCTTAGCTGGGGGATATGAGGGATCCCCGAATGAGAGGGCCTGGCCGTTTCTCGCTCACAGACGCACGGAGGTAAGGTGCTGAGCCGGCAGCACATGTAGCTTACCTCGTGAGCGAGTACACGAGGTAGAAAAACACCTCGGTCGCACGTTCCGATGAAAATCTGTAACCGTACTCATGGTGTGAGTGTAGTCAAAGGTGAAAAATTGTCTCCTTGACACTAAATGGAACGCTTGGTTTGCGAATCCATTACGTGGAAGACCGAAGCAAAAGCTTGTTGTGTGGAAGTCGAAATAAAAGTCTAACTTGTCTCGAAACCCGAGGAAGGCTAACCTCATTAAAATGCCCGCTGAAGTCGGAAGTGCCAGCCTACGGGCGGCAAAATAAAAATGGCACTACGCAATTACGTCCGAGTGAAATGTCTTTCGTGACCGGAAAAGCTCTAACTAGTCTTCCCTCGTGCTAGGAAAATCTACCTAGTTTCCGAATGCCGCTCTTGCTCGGAACAGCTCTGACTAGGTAGTTTTCCGAATGTCCGTCGTGCCATGAACAGCTCTGACGGGCACAACGACAAGCACATGTCCGTGTCGATAACTCGCTGAGTGGATACCGTCTGCAGACCTGTCTGGTTTGTACGGGAACGGCCCGGGGCGAACGAAGTGCCCAATATATTGAAGTGAGGAATTAAAGCAAATATGAGCAAGACGTGACGATTCCCTCGGTGAGCCCAGCACCAGGGCGCTATGTGTCGGCCCTGCAATTATGGAAGCCACCCTGGATGGCGGAAAATGCTATGGACTGTCCCTGCCTTTCCTTGAGTGATGATCGAAGTCTTCGACATTGACCAGCTGGCATGTGGACGGCACAAAAGTGAGAGTCTCCCAGGAATGCTAACTGTCATAATCTCCCCATTAGTTGTACCGCGTCGTCGTCTATGACGCCTGGCGAATACATCCAGGGGTCTACCGGTGAGCGACGCTAACCACACTGTGTCAGGAAGGGCCAGTCGGCGAATGCCTGAGACATGATTTCCACGCAGGGAGGCAGGCCCGAGTAGTGAGACGCACAGCGGTTAGCCGGCAGATGGCTTGGGAGTGGTGACGGAGACAGACGTGATTGAATGATGCTCGTATACTTGGGTGTATGAACGCAATAGAAAGAACGCCTGTGAGAAGATAGAAGACTGTGCACCTGTGAGTTGTGTAGTAGTGTATTGATATATCTATTGAATGTATTATTGCATCGTCATTGTAATTGTATGATACATGTAATTGTTGCGATGAGTGAGATGTGTGAATAAAGTGTTTGCATTGTAAGTGTAGTGCGTCACGTCAAGTCATTCTGTGACGTGTTTTGTATCACACTTGTTGGTGAGTACGAGCCAGTGTTATTGCTGTAAGCAAGATTCTGACAAGTGTGAACGTGGGTGCATCGTCCTTATTGGATTATTTGAACCATAAGTGTAAACATGAGTGCAGCGTCCATCTTGAATCAGTTGTAAAATAGGATTGAAAGTGTGTGTAAGCGGAAAGTTTTGGAAAGAAAGCAACATGGAAAGCAAGTTGTTGAATGTTTTGAACGGACGACAGTACGACTAACAAACATACTTGACAGCACACAAACCTACAAAACTTAGTTGACAACGCATACACCACATAAACATACATGTCCTAATATTTTCTTCTTCAAAATGCAACAGGTTTTTGGTGTCATCCGAAACCACTAAGAAGTGAGGTCCATTTTTCCGAGTTGTAACGTTTAGGCAGCCATCCTCTGGAACAGTTCTCCATCGTTCTCCAGAGCTCCAAAGATCACTTAAGTATGATTTCTTTTCACAAATACTTTTGTGTGTAGGCTTAGGCACATGTTGTATTCGATAAATCCTGTACAAATTATTTATTAACACCTTAATTAACTTTTTGTGTACATTCATTGTATTGGATATATTTCATCATGTCTACATTGAATGATTTCATCGAAGCTGGTTTGAAATTAAAGTTAACGGGTGATGAGTTGAATAATTGGAGTGAGACAAAGTATGCTGAGTATATCCAAAGTGAAGTTAGAGCTGCGGAGAGAGAGTTAAGAAAGGCAGAATTAGATGCCAAAACTAAACAGACAAAAACAGATACAGAATTAAAGAAAGCTGAGATCTTAGCCCAGAGCAAGAGAGAAGAGCTTGAAATTAATGCAAGAACGAAGAAGGAAGAACTTGAAATGAATGCAAGAACAAAGAAAGAAGAACTTGAAATGCAACTGAAAATTAAACAGTTGGAAGCTGATACATCAGCAGAGAGAGATTCTCGAAAGTCAGAAAGACTAGAAAAAGAGAATCAGTACAAAAAGTACCAAGGGATCGTGAAAAATTTCACCACTGGCGACTGCATTGCAGCATTTACCCAGAACTTTGAAACGATAATGGAGCATTATCAGATCCCAGAGACTGAATGGAACATAATATATATGAGAAGTCTTTCTGGGGAACCTCTGAAAGTGATAGAGACCATTCCCAAAGATCTTAGGAAAGATTACCAATATATCAAATCCAAAATCATGTCCCATTTCCTGTTAGATGATGCAGGCTACAGAGAACAGTTTAGCAAATTATCTCCAAAACCAACGCAAACTTTCTCTGACTACATCTCAGTAGTACAGGATGTATTTAGCAAATGGCTTTCATCAGCCAAAGTAAATAGCTTTGATAAATTGAAAGATCTCAGTCTTAGAGATAAGATTATTTCATCTTTACCACCACCATTTTCTAAGTTTCTGAAAGAATGTGAGTGTGAGAGTGTGTAACATATTGAGAAACGAGGTTCGGCTTATTTTAGAGCCAACAAACATTGTTTTAGTAGTGGATTGACAAACACTAATTTCGTAGCAGCCGCTACTTATGACAGAACAAAGTCAGGTCCCTATAATAACAAGAAACCCTTTAAACAATCTGCTGAGAAATACTACCAATGAAGATATTGTCATCTGTCACATAACGAAAGTGATATGTGTGACAAACACCCTGGGTACCTTACATACTTGCAAAACTATATAGATAAGCAAGATAAGGAGCGAAAGAGCTATAAACGACTAACAAAATGCTTCCTTTGCAAAGCGTTTGGCCACTGACGTCATGCTTGTAAAGGCAAACAAATGACTAGAAAGGCTAATGCAGCCATGTTTGATAGCTCTTCCTCAGATGAAGAAACATGTGAAAATCATCCTGTAAATTCGGCACAGGCCATTGATGTATTTCATCTTAACAAATGTACCATCTGTGATCGTTTTCATGAAGATGGCCTATTAACATGCGGCCATGCAATACCTATTGCTAATGAAGAAGCCAATTTGGTAATAAACTCCAGAGGTAAACTTAATATCCACCACGGATTTGTAAATGGCAAATCCGACACCGTCTTACGGGATAGTGGATGTACTCTCATTGGTTTAAAGAGAGACTTTATTTTACCTTCAGATTACACTGGCAAACATGTTACATGCAGAACTTTCCCAGGTAAACATCGAGAAATACCCACTTGCATGGGCATATATTGACACCCCATTTTTCACAGGAAAGGTTAAATGCGCAGCATTATCTAACCCATGTTGCGACATAATCGTTGGTAACCTTCCTGAGGTAAATGACATGCCACATGACAGTACAACATCATCTGTCCAATGTATAGTCGATAATGCAGTATCATCTTCGACTGACCTTACTGCTGAAAATGTATGGTCACCTGTAATTGATTGTATGTTTGCCAATTCATTAACGTCATCACATGAATGTATTGATATGCATGTAACACCACCATGTCATGTTGTTGATAATGTAAATGCAGTAACTAGATCTGCTGCCAAAGTGCAAGATCAAATTGATCAGACTGAGGCTTTGGAAATGTTCAGCCCAGTGATATTACCTCCTAAAACCATGAAGGAGAATTTCATAACAGCCCAAAAGGCTGATTTATCTTTGCACAAGTATTTTAATCTTATAGGCCAAAAGCCAAGAGTTACTAAAAAATGCTAGATGGCATTTTGCACTGAAAGTCGGTATCCTTACACGGTACTATACCAAAGGTACCAGCACCACAGAGCAAACGGTGTTACCAACTGAAGACCGCAAGCAAGCATTACATCTAGCACATGACATACCCTTTGCAGGGCATATGGCTTATTCAAAAACTAGATCGCGATTACTTAATCAGTTTTACTGGCCCAAATTCTGCAGTGAAACCAAGCAATATTGCAGAAGTTGTGACATCTGCCAGAAGCTTGTTAAAAAGGGTAAACACCCGAAAGCGGAGCTACAAATAACAGATCTAGCAAGTAGACTTTTGAAAAGATATCTGTTGATATTGTAGGTCCTCTTAACCACGTTACATCAAGAGGGAATAAGTTCACAATAACAATAATTGACCTCTGCAGTAGATGGCCTGAGGCAATTCCACTTAAGAACATAACTGCCAAGGATGTTATGGGAGTTTTCTTCCATATTTGTTCTAGAGTAGGGTGTCCTGATACCATTCTCTCAGATTGTGGGAGTCAGTTCATAGCTGCAGCCACTCAAGCCTTTACTAGAATGTTAGGGATAAAGCAGTGCTTTAACAGCCCATACCACCCTCATTCGACAGGAATTATAGAAAAGATGAATGGGGATCTCAAGCATATGTTATCAAAAGTAACCCAGAACACCCTGAAGACTGGGATACTTATTTACCTGCCATACTATTTGCATATCGCGAAGTACCTCATTCCAGTACAGGTTTCTCACCATTTGAACTTGTATATGGCGCCAAACCACGCGGCCCATTTTCTATGTACCATTCTATGTTAACTGAAAGTATAACTATTCATAAACCAGTATCATCATATGAACATGTCACATCATTGCGCGATAGGATAATGAAATCTTGTGTGTTAGCTAAAGAAGCACTGAAACAATCTGGTGCTATTTACAGACATTATGCCAACAGAGGAAATAGGACAATAACATTGACACCTGGACAAGACGTCTTACTTCTTTTGCCAAGCGACAGACATCTCTTGACAGACTCATGGCAAGGACCGTATAAGGTACTGAGACAAATCTCGACTGTTGACTATGAGATAGCAGTGAAAGACAAACATAAATTATTTCACATCAACATGCTAAAACTATACTACAACAGAGACGAAGACCAAGACGAGATAGCAGCAAGCACAACGATAGTAGACCACACATACGATGACGACAACGACGAAGTAACGACTCCATCACTTGAAACGACAAACTATCGACATGACATCAAGACAAATCCTAATCTGACGCAGACAGAGACGGACAATTGCAGACAACTGTTACAAGACAGCGACATTTGTACGGATGACAAGACTTCTTCTGACAGAACAGGTAACAACGTTACAGCAGACATGCGACCGTATAAGACAACACGAAATGACAGACAAACCATCTAAAGTCGACATAGCCTACCAAGAAATTTCATTTTTGGTTTATAAAATTTGGAATGGCTTTGTCATGACTGACGATAACATCATGTCAAGAATTCTTAAAATTGTCGCTTCCTACGACAAAGAATTTAAAAAATGTCCTTGGTCTGTTAAATTATTACAGACAGTTTGTATCAAAATTTTGCCATATGCACTTAGTGTTTCACTAACCTATTAACAAAATTGTAAACAACGAATGCATAAGACCTGCATTTACAAAAGTATTATCCTTTTCTAGTACTCCCATTCTTAAATTACCAAAATTTGTGTATTATTTTCATATATTTTTCATTGTGTACTCGGTGAGAACACACTTCATAGTAGAGACAGACAATAGTCCGTAAAAAAATTATCACTACAGGAACGCCTACCAACCACAGGGCGGCGAGATGGTCACTGTTATTGCAAGATTTCAGTCTTGAAGTCAGGCATATCTCTGGCACCGAGAATACGATTGCTGATCTTCTATCACGATGTCCTTACGACACACCCAAAAGCCCAATGGTGTCTGAGCGCACACAGCAGATGAATGAAAAATCTGCAGAGTAATACAACGCTCAGCGACACGGAGCACTATGAAATGTATTTCAGTAACGCTGTATACAAATGTGATAGGGACAACGTCCCAATGTAAATATACTGTGTATATATTTTATAATTATAGTAATACATGTGATGAATACTTGTGTTGTATGTGTTAGAAAGGAAACATTATTCTAACTATACAGAAACATTGTTACGAACAGTGCTACAGGAGTTAAAGACTTACTTCACTTGAACTGTGAAAATATCCGTAGTACCTGCCACGAAGAGACTTCCGCCGTATTTTAACCAGTGCGAGAAAGACTGTGACATCTGATTTCTACAGAACAACATCGTGAAAGAAAGAGTTAATCCAGCAGCTGTGCTTAAGAACTGTTTTCTCCGTTCCTTTCTGTAACATCCAGACGGAAGAACATTATATTATCTACAACTTAGCACACCAGCTGTGCATTTCCGCTGTTTATGAAATTTAGGTGAAAAGTAGCAGACTATAATGTCATCCTCACAAAGAATTGACGGTTTATTTAAACTTTGTGAGCTGAAAGTTTACATATGCAAATTGTATGTAAGGATTTTGATAGATGTAATCTGAGAATCATAACTTGATTCACTTGTTCACAATAGTGACATTTAGTTCGCTATTGTCAATAAGCATCAATCTATGACGCGTAGAAAATGATTTTCTAATGTAATTTATTTTCTTTGACAGCATGTTGAAATTATCCCCCATTGATTTTGTATTTGTTTCAAGGGAAACAATTGAAATGTGTAATAATGTGTAACATGTGTAAAAGCCATTCTCAGGTTGCCAGGTTGGTGACACATCAAGATGACGTCACCTGTGCATGGTATTAATTACCGAAGTTGTAGACCTTCATAAGACTCTCCAACCAAAATGAGATTGAGGTCAAATGTTGAAGTCATCTTATAGTCTGACATGTCGTTTTTGCAATTTTTGTTTATCTGTCGAGAGATAGTTGCGAGTTCGCTGAATAGCTACCGGACTGGCTATGTCATATTACAACTAAAAGCAATAACCCATCGAGTGGATTGTACTTGATGAGTGTTGCTTCTTAGCAGCATTGAAGAATGAGTGGATATAACTTACAATTATTTGCATATTTCAAATGTAAACCAAAGTGTCGGGTCAGACGACAAATAATGGGTCGATTCTGACAAGTTTAGTAAATAAACCCATATGTATATAGAGTACATGAAAGGCAAAAGTCCTTTCATGAAAATGGAGAGGGGGAGAATGTTATAATCTCCCCATTAGTTCTACCGAGTCGTCGTCTATGACGCCTGGCGAATACAGCCAGGGGTCTACCGGTGAGCGACGCTAACCACACTGTGTCAGGAAGGGCCTGTCGGCGAATGCGTGAGACATGATCTTCACGCAGGGACGCAGGCCCGAGTAGTGTGGCGCACAGCGGTTAGCCGGCAGACGGCTTGGGAGTGTTGACGGAGACAGACGTTATTGAATGATGCTCGTATACTTGGGTGTATGAACGCAATAGAGAGAACGCCTGTGAGAAGATAGAAGGCTGTGCGCCTGTGAGTTGTGTAGTAGTGTATTGATATATCTATTGAATGTATTATTGCATCGTCATTGTAATTGTATGATACATGTAATTGTTGCGATGAGTGAGATGTGTGAATAAAGTGTTTGCATTGTAAGTGTAGTGCGTCACGTCAAGTCATTCTGTGACCGTGTTTTGTATCACACTTGTTGGTGAGTACGAGCCAGTGTTATTGCTGTAAGCAAGATTCTGACACTAACCTGGTCAAAACAGCATGCTAAAAGTCGGATGTGTTGGCCTGAGGGTTTCGATCCAAGGGTGCCTAACTAGACACACCGCAATCACATCTGAAAAAAAAAAACACTCCGGATGAACGCAAAGAAGAAGAGAAATTAGAAATTTTCACTTTCATTAATTTTCTGTTTGTTCAAAGAGGTCTTTGCATCTTTCCCCCAGAAAACCATTTCCAAGACCAATATATGTTTTAAGGCTTGTCTGCTCATTGCCACGTCTCACGCCCAGAATAAAGTGAAGATTCTATGTATCACTTCAACATTCAAATAAGAAAATATGTTAGAAAAATTATTAAAAATGTAGGCCAAATACAGAAATATCTCGGCTGATTTTATAAAAAGTAGGGAAAATGATAGCCAAGTCAAATATAACGTTAACTAAAATATGAAATATCTTAACCAATCTTATACAAAAGTAGGAAAAATGATAGCCACATCAACTAAAAACGTTGACCAAATTAGGAAATATCTCAACAAAACTTATAAATATATCAACCAAGTAGGAGGAAATGTTAGCCAAACTAATAAAAATGTTGGCCACATTCTGAAAGGGCTGACCAAACTTATAAAAGGCAGGAATATATGTCGGCCAAAGTGAGAAAAATATCGACGAAAGTAGGAAAAATTTGTTAGTCAAATGGGAAAAAATATTGGCCAAATAAAGAAATATTTCAACTAAATTTATAAATATCTTATCCAAACTTATTAAATGTAGGAAAATGTGTTAGCCAGATGGGGAAAATGTTGGCCAATATATGAAATGTCGCGACCAAATTTATAAAATTAAGAAAATATACTAGCCAAAGTTATTAAAAATGTTGGCTGAATAAAGAAATATTTCACCCAAGCTGATGAAAAGTAGGAAAATATACAAGCTAAAGTAATAAAAATGACCACCGAATGAATAAATATGTCAACGAAACTTATAAAATGTAGGGAAATTTGTTAGCCAAGTGGGAAAATGTTGGACAACTACAGAAATATCTCGACCAAACTTATACAAAGTAGAAATTTTTTTTTGACCAAGTTAATAAATATATCATCCAAATTTATAATAAGTAGGAAAAAGGATAGCCAAATCAACTATAATGTCGACAAAATTTATAAATATCTCGTACAAATTTATGAAAAGTAGGACACTTTGTTAACCAAATGTGGAAAAATATTGGCCAAGTGAAACCATATTTTAACCAAGCTTATAAATACGTCGTCCAAACTTATGAAAAATAGGAACATTTGTTAACCAAATGGGAAAAATGTTGGTCAAATAAAGAAATATCTCGACGAAACTTACAAAACGTAGGAAAATAAAATGATCAAGTTAAGAAGTATCTCAACCAAACTTATAAAAACTAGGAAAATGATAGCCAAATCAACTAAAATGTCGATCAAACTTATAAATATCTTGTCCAAATTTATAAAATGTTGGAAAGTTTGTTAACCACATATGAAAAAAGATTGGCCAAAAGAAAATGTATTTCAACCAAACTTATATATATCTTATCCAAACTTATAAAAAGTTGGAAAATGTATTAGCAATATGGGGGGTGGGGGTGGTGGGGGGGGGGATATTGACCAAATTATTACATATTTCAACCAAATTTATAAATATCTTCCAAACTTATACAAAGTAGGAAAATGTTTTAGCCAAATGTGTAAAATATTTGCCAAGTAAAGAAATATCTCAACAAAATTTATAAACAGTAAGAAAATATACTAGCCAAAGTAATAAAAATGTTGGCCATATTAAGAAATAATTCAACCAAACTTATAACATGTAGGAAAATATGTCGGCCAAACTAACAAATAGGTATGGCAAAGTAATAAATATGTCGACCAAACTAAGAAAACAAATGTTTTATCAAAATTAAGAAAAATGTAGCTTCTGTAGTTTCGTAAAGAGTGTCCTGAACTTTATCTGAAAAGACATTTCACACTACATAATTATCAACGTCAGCGCTTTCCCCCTTTTACATTATCGAAAGCTTCATCTTACCATTCCAGAGTATCTTCTAAAGAAGCATTTATACAAACTACTCACGCATCTCTCCATACCCTTAGTTTTTCTTTTTACCAAAAAGTGTCTATGTCTTCCAAAGATAGCTTCACAACTTTTCCATGTCACATCACCAAGAACTCCAAACATTCGTTGTACATGAGCTCCAATGAAACAGTCATAACAACAATTATGTCAATACAGTCTGTGGCTCCACCTGGTATAGTTTCGATATCAGCTGAGTTTTCGTCATCAAGGGGCCATTTCCCATGGCTGACATCTTCATCTTTCCATACCACAATGTCTGCTACACTAAACTTCCATTGTTTCATCTCTCAACAATACAAGGGTTTTCTCGAAGTCTAGCTAAAATAACATTTCTTACTTTCGTCCACCTCTATCTCACTTTGTCATTTCACATCCGAAATAGCGTGAAGTCTCCAACCAACCAACAGTGTCTGATATGAAGTCAGCCTTTCTTAAAACCACGTCTGCTTTATTGATCCCTTGAATACCATCTTCCAACCGACTTCCAGCGTTTCATATCGCTTAACACTAACATTCACTTTGATTACACCACAACCGGTTTTATGCTGACTGGACACATTTTCCAACCTACTGGAGAAAAATCGTCTGTCCCCTATCCTACTTGACGCTTTTTCAGACATGGTCTGGATATGGTCATCGACCGGTATGGTCACTGCTAAGAAGGATATCAATGACAAACGATATTCTTTACAGATGCCTATAAAATTATGATTCTTCTGAGAATGATAATGATAGGAATAAGAAAGACAATAAATGTTGAAAATTAGTGATGAGCAGTATGGATGTATGGAAAGAACAGGGACACGATATGCAGACATACATTAAGAACATTAATAGAAAGATCAAAATAGAAGAGAAAAGTGTTATCCAAGTGGATTATTATATATACTTGGGGTCATTTATAACATCAGATAGTAGATACGCAAAAGAGCTTTAAGAACAGAGTAGGACAAACAAAAGCTGTGTTTCGGAAAATGAAGAGTATCTTATGCAAAAAAGACGAAAAAGAAATACTCTTCTTTCAAGATGTCTCTGTATCGATATCTTACATACACCATCAGAATCGTTAAGTTGGTAACATCAGTGCTTTCGTCCAACTGTAGTAAAAATACTTTGCAGATGTATCTATGATCTGGGTCATAGACTAAGACGAGGCAGGTCCTGGATGGCATAGGCAGAACTTTTTATAAGTCAGGTGTGTGATCTAGAGACCATCAATCGTGAAAGAGAGTGGGTTGAAGTTCCGGAAGACATGACGGACTGGCACAATGTAATAATAACACTGGTTCGTGAATGCAGAGAATGGACAGCGGGCTGCACTGAGTTTGACGTGCAACAGCTGATCCAGAGTAACACACATCAAGGTGATGTAGTCGTCTACACCGATGGGTCAGTGGTGAGAAACAAGACGTAGTGGCTGAGGCTTTATTGCAAAGACTAACGGGCGAGTCTTGAAATAGGAGAGCCCGGCATATGAGACTACGATCTTCAGCATGAGAATGGAGTGGAGGCAGTAACAGCGGCATTCCTGTTGATAGAGGAGACTACTGCAACACACGTTGTGTTCATTACGGATTCAAAGAGTATGCTTAGCAAGGTGGAGAAAGGAATGTTTCGTGTGGAATGGCTCTCGAAGCTTCAGAGGTCACAGATTGTGAGAATTGTATGGATATTTTGCCCTGGCCATGCGGGTGTACGGGGGAATGAACAGGCTGAATAGGCTAGCAGGGAATGCATCTCTTAGTGGTATTTTGCTTATGGACAAGGGTGAGGTGGTCGTGCGATTGTGGGACCAGGTGCAGAGGGCAGAGAAACATACTGAGAACCCATATGTGGAAAGAATGAGATTGCGGGGGATCGGCAGGGGTTCAGGAAGAATATCAAAACTGAGAGGGAAGACCAGGAGAACTTTTAATCAGATAGCGGAGATGGGGGGGACGATTAGTAGTATGACTCTTCGCTGGCTGTTGAACAAGGGGACTGAGCACGTATGGGAATGTCCTGAGTGCAGTGATGTCGGTTCTGTACTCAACTCAACTCAACTCTATGATCTTCACTCGCTCAGACGATGGCAAAACGAATTATAATAGTACAACAAAAATCGCACATGTTTTGCATTTTATGACAGTCAGCAAAGTATAATGTGCATTTTCCTCACTTTTCGTCACATAGGGAACCAAAAAAAAAAAAAAAACGCACGTCGTCAAAAACAAATGTCGTCGACCGGGCCGGCTTTTCGTATCGGTTTCAGCTGGTTACTATTTTTAACTTTCTCATTGAATCAATCTTGTTTTTTAAAAAGTTCTAAACAATCCTCAAAGGAGTAAGTATGTAACTTTTTTCTTACTTGTTTCAACTCACCTTGCGCTCCGGCAAAGAAGGACTCGTGAACCGGCACCGGTCCGCGGACCACCACTTTGGGAAGCACTGGTCCAAAATATTTTCAGAAAAGACTAAAAATGTGCTTTTAGCTTTTAAAAAAGTGATTTTAGCACTGCCGTATCCTTGAACTGACGAAAACGCACAGGCTTGTAATAACAGGCAGCGAATAAATTTTCGGGAATATAACCCTAAAATCAACGTGCAAGGTCAGGGGTTGGTCTGGTGACAGCAACACACAATAGGACATTTGTGATATTCAATCCGAGTTCGCTAACACGCATAGCGGGATAGTATTAAATAGTATCCGTAGTTTAATAATGTCGGGTCTGCTGACTAGACACATGTCTGGTGTATACAACCAATCTGACCTCAAAGTATTTAAGGTGAGACCTGTAGACTTCAGAACACAACGTGGGAGGACGAATACTAACCCGGTCGCGTTTTGAATGTTGAAATTTTCATTTTTACAAATGTTTTATAACTTGTTAACCTTTTTAAAATGTTTGAAATTTTTATAAAGTTTAAAAAGTTTTGAATTTTTGTGTTCCCTCGTTAACTTTAACTTTCCGATTTTTAAAAAACTTGTTAAAATTTGTAAAATTTTATAACTGTTTCTAAACTTTGTAAAATCTTAAATTTTATAACCTTTTTAAACTTGTTAATTCTTTTACTTTAAATTTCTGACAGTTTTACACTTACAGTATTCTTACAGTTTTAAAATATTTAAAATGTTTTAAACATTTTAAAATCTTACAATTTGAAAACTTTTAAAACGTGTTACTTCTTTAACTTTAAGTTTTTGACGTTTTAAAACT
This sequence comes from Cepaea nemoralis, assembly GCA_014155875.1. NCBI lineage: Eukaryota > Metazoa > Mollusca > Gastropoda > Stylommatophora > Helicidae > Cepaea > Cepaea nemoralis. The sequence continues at coordinate 49,453 of JACEFZ010000957.1, forward strand.
TAAATTTTTTAAATTTTAAAACTTTTTACAATCTTAAAATCTTAAAATGTTTTAAACTTGTTATTTCTTTAACTTTAACTCTCTGACTTTTAAAATCTTTTTTTAAAATTTTGAATTGTTGAATTTTAACTTTTTAAAATTTTAACTTTGTTAAATTTAAAATTTTCAAACTTTTTAATCTCATCGATCGACCCACCGACCGCTTTCCCGAGCATCTTTAAATTTTTAAAAACATTAATGTAAAATAGGTCGGTGGCGTACTGTCTGCCCTTAGAAACAGCAATCCTCCAACCCGATCCTGGGATTCGAACCTGTCACCTCCACATGGTGCCTTGCTGCAGGAACAAGTGTAGTTCAACACATAGCCAGCTAGACACAGAGCAACTATCGTACCCACGCCACCACTTGTACACACTGTTGATACATTACCCCTCGACCACCACACAGTCACACATCCTGACAACGAGGCACTTACCATATCCACGTCACTACCTTCACACCTTCACCCAAACGCTTGATACTCTACCCTTTGACCACCCCCAGTCACACATCCCGACCACTAACAATCATCATCTTTACTGTATTGCAGTTTTCATTTGAAGAGCTGTGATGATAGTGTAAAAGCCACAAATTGCCTCTACAGGCCATTTAAACGCCTCCGTAGCAACGATAAATCTGTCTTACGCCCACTCCAAAACCATTTCTCCCACCATGAGGACGAGCACAGTAACCCTAACACACCCGATCACCATCCCACCACCGTGCGCGCGCACGCGCACACCACCGGTCGGATTTTAAGCTTATTAAAGGGATGTAATAGTGCAAAAACAGTTGAGTGGTTATTTATGAGTAATATCCCTTTCACTCCCCATTTAGAATGGCGAGCTGGTTTGGGGGGTATGGGACGACGTCAAATAGAGCTATATAAGGAAATACTCGCCATACTCCCCTCTTGACTCCTAAAAAAAGGTGGCAAAACCCCCTTACTTACTACTCACGATGACAGAGAGAAATGATGTTGGATGACCAAACAGGGTGACAGTGAGAAATAATGCTGGATGTCCTAACACGGTGACATGGAGAAATAATTCTGGATGTCCTAACACGGTGACAAGGAGAAAAGAGGCTGGATATCCTAACACGGTGACAGAGAGAAATTATGATGGATATCCTAACAGGGTGACATGGAGAAATATCATCAGCAGAACTGATCCAGAACTACAGGGACCGATATCTGTGGTAATACATGAGCACCCGCGCCATCTAGTAGCGCACGCAATGATGATGACCTATTTTATCAATTACATTTGTATAGTTACATTGTAAAAACACCTTCCCAATGGTCACCTATTCTTCTTCTTCTTTGCGTTCATCCTGAGTGCTTTTTCAGATGCGATTGCGGTGTGTCTAGTTAGGCACCCTTGGGCCGAAACCCTCAGGCCAACACATCCGACTTTTAGCATGCTGTTTTGACCAGGTTAGCATTCCTGGGAGACTCTTACTTTTGTGCCATCCACATCCCAGCTGGTCAAGTTGGAACAGTCGAAGACTACGATCATCCCTCAAGTGAAGGCAGGGACAGTCTATAGCATATTCCGCCATCCAGGGTGGCTTCCATAATTGCAGAGCCGACACATAGCGCCCTGGTGCTGGGCTCACCGAGGGTATCGTCACGTCCTGCTCATGGCTGCTTTAAATCCTCACTTCAATATATTGGGAATTACGTTCGCCCCGGGCCGTTCCCGCACAAACCAGACCGGTCTGCAGACAGTATCCACTCAGTGAGTTTTCGTTTCGGACATGTGCTTGTCGTTGTGCCCATCAGAGCTGTTCCAGGCACGACGGACATTCGGAAAACTACCTAGTCAGAGCTGTTCCGAACAAGAGCGGCATTTCGGAAACTAGGTAGCTGTTCCTAGCACGAGGGAAGACTAGTTGGAGCTTTTCCGGTCACGAAAGACATTTCACTCGGACGTAATTGCGTAGTGCCATTTTTATTTTGCCGCCCGTAGGCTGGCACTTCCGTCTTCAGCGGGCATTTTTTAAAATGAGGTTAGCCTTCCTCGGGTTTCGAGACAAGTTAGACTCTTCTTTCGACTTCCACACAGCAAGCTTTTGCTTCGGGCTGTCACGTAATGGATTCGCAAGCCAAGCGTTCCATTTAGTGTCAACGAGACAATTTTTCACCTTTGACTACACTCACTCCATGAGTACGGTTGCAGACTTTCATCGGAATGTACGGCCGAGATGTTTTTCCACCTTGAGTACTCGCTCACGAGGTAGGCTACATGTGCTGCCGGCTCAGCACCTTACCTCCGTGCGTCTGTGGGTGAGAAACGGCCAGGCCCTCTCATCCGGGGATCCCTCATATCCCCCAGCTAAGAGCCATCGAACGAGTATCTGCACCAGGCATGTAGCGTGCTCAGCACCTCACCTCAATTTTGATGTAGGTATGTGTCGGCCGGGCTCTCACATCCGAGGGTTTATGGCTTAGAGACGTTCAGCCATACCCCTCGGCTGAGAGCCTTAGAGGTTGTGTCCGGACTGAGATTATTGGCATCGTTCGCCTGATTTAGACTGCTATCCTCAGTCTACCTGCAGAGCAGCAGGTTGTGTCTCTCTTAGTCTGGTCCCTATCCCAAGAGCTGTCCAATATGTAGTTAATATCCATCGGCACAGCGCTTGGGGTCAGTAGGACACTCAAGCTCCGCCACCACGGCAAGGTGGAGACACATCGGGGGAGATCACCTATTCAAAAACTATAAGTATAAACACCGAAACATTGCTAAAGTTGTTACCAGTAATCCCACAGTTCAACCTCAGCCAACATATTCTTGGTCATTGGGGCGATGGACTTAACGAGGATGAAAACCGCTGTACTATTAGACGCTGCTGCACATTTTCCTTTCTCTGCAGTAAGAAAAGCAGCTCACCGCTGTGATTCGTTTCATTCATATTAATTGTAAGATCTTCTAGCATGTCTCTCGCTGTGTCGACAATATCCTGTACCGTGAATAATTAGCAAGCAGCACTATGAGAACACTTCAGTTGTATCAAGCAGTGCAATAATTTACTAGTGTTTTATGGAATATTACACGCAATATTTGAAATACTTATATGGCTTTGTGATACTTTTATATATGAATAACCTCTGGATTCTTTCATAAAACTGTAAGTAGATCAAGTTCGACTTTTGAAATGAAGGCGTCTGCTCAGAGTCATGGACAATGTGTGTTTGAATTCATTCCGTTCTCTAGAAAATGGTTACATCAGTACATCGGACGGCTAACACAAGAAATGAGGATAACAACACAATATCAGATACAAGGACAGACAGCACCAAAATAGAATTTACTAACGCAGACAAGCAGTTTCATCTAAGGTGAGACAAATATAATATTATTTCATCATCATCATCATCATCATCATCATCATCATCATCATCATCATCATCATCATCATCATCATCATCATCATCATCATCATCATCATCATCATCATCATCATCATCATCATCATCATCATCATCATCATCATCATCATCATCATCATCATATCATCATCATCATCATCATCATCATCATCATCATCATCATCAGCAGCAGCATATCATCATGTAGCAAGCTGTTTGTAGGATTTCGTTTTCTTTTCGGCCCGCCGAACAGTTTAGCGGTCTCTGGCTATTTCTCCCACCTGGTGCAGCCCAAGGTGTCTGCAATGTCCTGCGTCCATCTCCGTACTGACCCCAGCCTCTTCGTCCAGCAACCACGCGCCCCCCCCCCCCCGTGAATGTTCTCTCCAAGCCACTGTGACGATTATCACGGCTTATATTAGCTTCCGTGACTGTTCTATGTCCCTGTCTCTCTGTCCCTGTCTCTCTGTCCCTGTCTCTCTGTCCTTGTCTGTCTGTCCCTGTCTCTCTGTCCCTGTCTCTCTGTCCCTGTGTCTCTGTCCCTGTCTCTCTGTCCTTGTATGTGTGATAGAGTGAGGAAGTGAGTGAGTGAGAGGTAGAGAGTCAGCGAGTGAGTGAGTGAGTAAGGGAGCGTGAGTGAGTGAGAGAGAATTTGTGAGTATGCGTGTATGTTCACGAGTGAGTGTGAGAGCGAGTGAGTGTGTGTGTGTGTGTGAGAGAGAGAGAGAGGGTGAGTGAGAGAGTGTATGAGAAAGTGAATGAGTGAGAGTGATTTGGATTGGACCACTATCTAATTTTTACGTTACACAATGTATACCATATATTCATAACCATTTTCCATATTTTCCATGTTTTCCCAATTTTGAATGTTCTTGTGAGGATGCTCACGATAGTCGACAGTGAGTACGCGTGAAAAGTGTGGGAGTTTATTCATATTAGTTTTAGTGATTATGTGAGGCAGCATGTATGTGTGTGGATGGGTGGGTTTGTCTGTGTGTGTGTCTATGTGTGTGTGTTTATATGAGTGGATGTTTGTGTGTGTGCGTACATGTGTGTATCTGTGTGTGCCTCTGTGTGTGTATGTCTGTACGTGTGTTAAGGTGTGCGTTCATGTGTTTTTATATGTGTTTATATGTATGTGAGTGTGTATATGTGTGTATGTATGTATGCATGCATGTATGTGTGTATGTATGTGTATGTGCTCGTGTATGTATGTGTATATGTTTGTGAGTGTAAGTGTGCATGCATGCAGTGTATGCGAGGGAGTGTGTATTCGTGTTTTATGTGAGTACGTGTGCGTAAGTATGTGGATGTGTGTAGGTGTGTTTATGTGCGTGGGTATGTGTGTGTATTTGCGTGTGTATGTTGTGTGTGGTGTGTGTGTGTGAACGTGTGTGAGAGAGAGAGAAAAGAGAGAGAGAGAGTTGAGCGCACGCATGTCATCTAACATACTGTTCCATATTTTTTGAGAATTCTCATTATCATATTATCATTTTGAATGCCACTTGATTTTAACATGCATAAAATTAACACATGTAAATTACTGTAGAGTGAGTTGGAGAGTTAGTGAGTGTGAGTGAGAGAGAGAGAGAGAGAGAGAGAGAGAGAGAGAGAGAGAGAGAGAGAGAGAGAGAGAGAGAGAGAGAGAGAGAGAGAGAGAGAGAGAGTAGCGCACGCATATCATGTAACATCCTATTCCAAATTTTTTATGCATTCTCATCTTTCATTTTGCGAGCTATCATTTTGTTTGCCACTTGATTGTCCTGTAACATGCCATTCCAATTTTTTGTTGTTGTGTATTCTCATCTTTCATATAATTTTGTATGCCACTTGATTTTATCATGTATAATATACAATATAACATTACTGTGATGTGAGTGAGAGAGTTAGTGAGTGGGAGAGAGAGAGAGAGAGAGAGTGTGTGTGTGTGTGTGAGAGAGAGAGAGAGAGAGAGAGAGAGAGAGAGAGAGAGAGAGAGAGAGAGAGAGAGAGAGAGAGAGAGAGAGAAGAGAGAGAGAGAGAGAGAGAGAGAGAGAGTTGAATTGCATCACTAATTTTTACGCTTACACAATGTATATGTACAATTTTTTCCTCACTTCTGACAATTTTTGCGGGAATGCTCACGACAATCATCAGTGTCTCAACTGTGTGCAAAGTTTAGGAGTTGTTCTTATTAGTTTCAGTGTTCATGTGTGGCATCATGTATGTGTCTAGATGAGAGGATGTTTGTGTGGGTGTGTATGTGAGAGATGTGTGTGTGTGGGGGGGGGGTGGTGGGGAATGTATGTGTGGAGGGGTTGTGTGTGTGGGATGTGTATGGGTTGATGGGTGATGTGTGGATGGGTGAAGGGATGTGTAGTCGGTGGGGGATGTATGTGTGTTTGGGGGATGTGTGTGTGTGTGGGGTGATATTTGGGAGGATTATTGAAAGTATGTGGGTGTGGGTGGGTTGGGGGTGTGGGTAGGGAATGTGTATTTGGGTGGGTGAATGGGTGTGTAGGAAATTGTGTGGGTTGGGGATGGGTGTGTAATGGGTGTGGGTGATGAGTGTGTAGGGGGTGTCTGTGAATGGGATATGTCTGTGGGGTGGGAGTGAGTGTGGATGGTGTAAATGTGAGTGGGTGGAATATGCATGTGTGGGTGGTGAGGATGTTTGTAGGTGGGGGATGTGTGGGTGGGTGGGGAGATGTGTGTTTGTGGGTGAGAGATGTGTGGGCAGGGATGTGTATGAGGAATGCATGTGGGGGGAATGTGTTTATGGGTGGAGTTTTGTGTGGGAGGGGAGATGTGTGAGAGGTGGGGGAGGTGTGGGATGTGCATGTGGACGAAGGATATATGTGAGGATTGGGGATGTGTGTTTGGCTGGGTGGTTGTGGTGTGTGTGGGTGGGAGGGTAGATGAGAGATGCATGTGTTGATGCGCGTTTGGGTGATGTGTGGGTGTGAATGGTTGATGGATGAGTACGTGAGTGGGTGTATGTGTGTAAGAGACGAGTGTATGGTTGGGGGATGTGTGTATTTGTGGGAAGATGTGTGTGAGCGGCATATTCTCCACCACCCACCCAAAACACACATCACAAAACCACACACCTCCAGGTGTGTGTTTTGGGGTGTTTTTGGGTGGGGAATATGTGTGGGCTGGTGGGGAGATGTGTTTGTGGGTAGGGATTGTGTATATGTTGGGATATGTAGTTGAGAGGTGGCGGATATTGGGTGGGTGACTGGGTGCAGGTTGGCTGATGTGTGTGTGGGTGGGTGGGTAGGGGAAAATTGTGAGGGTGCGGGATGTATGTGTGGATAGGTGCGGGATGTGTGGATTGACGGATGTATGTGTGTGTGGTTTTGTGATGTGTGTTTTGGGTGGGTGGTGGAGAATATGTGGGTGGGTGTGTGCATGTCGGTTATGGGATGGGCGAGGAATGTATGTGTGGGTGGGGAAATGTGTGTGGGTGGGGGATCAGTGGGTGGATGGCGGCATGTATGTTTGCCTGAGTCTGTGTGAGTGCGTGGAGGTATGTGTGGGTGGGTGGGGGTTGTGGTGGGTGGGGGATGTGTGGGTGGCTGCGGGATGTGTGGGTGGCTGCGGGGTGTGAGGGTAGATGGGGGATGTGTCTCACAACATTGCAATATGCACTGTTTATGTTTACAACTTTCATTTTACATTGTTTTTTCCCGCATGTGAATGTACCATGCGTAAAATGCACTGTTTATGCTTACAAAATCGATTTGACAATGTTTAGTTTTTTTCCCTATGCAAATGTAACATGCACATTTGATGAATGAAAGATGAATGATTGAAAGGGCCGAATGTAAAACGGGCCTGCGTGCCCAGTTTGTTATCCTTTTAAAATAAAGTTCGTTCATTCGTTCGTTCATTCGTTCGTTCGTTCGTTCGTTCTATCTAAGCCACTATGACGTTTAACACAACTTATGTTAGCTTCCGTGACGTATTACTGTTTATGAGCCAGTTTTTAGGGAGGCTCCGTGGCGAAGTGGTCAAGCCGTCTGCCTCGCGTTCAAAAGGTTGTGGCCGACGTCTCAAACCATAGAACTAACGCACAGCGGTCTGCTTCCAAACGACCCTCGGCTGATGTCCAGTCCTCGACTCGACTAGAGTCTAAGCCATAGACACCGGTAATCCATTTTATTATATTCACTGTACACGCGCTCGCTCTCACACACACACACGCACGCGCACGCACACACACACACACACACACACACACACACACACACACACACACACACACACACACTCCGCCCGAGCGATTATGTATTCCCCTGCTTGTATATGAACACGAATGGTTGTTTTGTCCGGGACCATGGCTTAGTCACAGTCGTGACGGGTGTCAGTGTGCTTTATTTGTCGTCGTTTTTTTTTTTCATATACACGGTCTGGAGAAAGAGAAGTCATCGAGTCGTAGCGACCTAATCCAGGCACAAGGCCAAGCACGTATCTAGCCTGCACTATGTCTGGAGATCTGTAATAGCGCTGATTGGAGATCTGTAATGGCCCTGTCTGGAGATCTGTAATAGCCCTGTCTGGAGATCTGTAATAGCCCCGTCTGGAGATCTGTAATAGCGATGATTGGATATCTGTAATAGCGCTGACTGGAGATCTGTAATAGCTCTGTTTGGAGATCTGTAATAGCCCTGTCTGGAGATCTGTAATAGCGATGATTGGAGATCTGTAATAGCCCTGTCTGGAGATCTATAATAGCCCTGTCTGGAGATCTGTAACAGCCCTGTTTGGAGATCTGTAATAGCCCTGTTTGGAGATATGTAATAGCGCTGTCTGGAGATCTGTAATAGCGCTGACTGGAGATCTGTAGCAGCCCTGTTTGGAGATATGTAATAACCTTGTCTGAAGATCTATAATAGCCCTGTCTGGAGATCTGTAATAGCCCTGTCTGGAGATCTGCAACAGCCCTGTTTGGAGATCTGTAATAGCCCTGTTTGGAGATCTGTAATAGCGCTGTTTGGAGATCTGTAATAGCGCTGTTTGGAGATCTGTAATAGCCCTGTCTGGAGATCTGTAATAGTCCTGTCTGGAGATTTGTAATAGCCCTGTTTGGAGATCTGTAATAGCCCTGTTTGGAGATCCGTAATAGCGCTGTTTGGAGATCTGTAATAGCGCTGTTTGGAGATCTGTAATAGCCCTGTTTGGAGATCTGTAATAGCGCTGCTTGGAGATCTGTAATAGCCCTGTTTGGAGATCTGTAATAGCCCTGTCTAGAGATCTGTAATAGTCCTATCTGGAGATCTGTAATAGGGCTGTTTGGAGATCTGTAATAGCGCTGTTTGGAGATCTGTAATAGCCCTGTCTAGAGATCTGTAATAGTCCTATCTGGAGATCTGTAATAGGGCTGTTTGGAGATCTGTAATAGCGCCGTTCGGTCCAAGCCATGGAAGAGACAAATCTCCACAACTTTCCCTATATATATATATATGTGTGTGTGTGTGTGTGTGTGTGTGTCTGTGTCTGTGTCTGTGTCTCTGTGTGTGTCTGTGTCTGTGTCTGTGTGTGTGTCTCTGTGTGTGTGTTTGTTAGTTGGATGTCCTTTACTGGACGTCGTAATCAATAAATGCCAACATTAGTTGGCAGTGTGTGATTTACCAACCAACCAACCGGTCAGCGTACCATTTAAGCTAGAACGCAATCAATAAAGCAAGCAAGCAATCGAACAACCAACCAAGCAGCCAGCCAGCCAAATAACCATGCAACCAGCCTGCCAACCAAACAAGCAACCAAGCAACCAGTCAACCAACCGACCAAGCAACCAAGCAACCAAGCAACCAACCAACCAACCAACCAACAACCAGCCAACCAACCAACCAACCAACCAACCAGCCAACCAACCAACCAACCAACCAACCAACCAACCAACCAGAGAACAAAGCAACCGAGCAAGACTGCAACGAAAGAGCCAGCGAACTAACCAGCCAAGCAGGCAGGAAGCAAGCAAGCAACTAACTAAACAACCAACAAACGAACCAACCAGCCAGCCATCTAGCCAGCGAACTAACCAGCCAAGCAAACAAGGGAGCCAGCAAGCAACCAAAAAGCAACCAACAAACGAATCAGCCAAGCCAGCCAGCGAACTAGCCAGCCAAGCAAGCAACCAACCAGGCAACCAACAAACGAATTATTTAGCCAGCCAGCCAGCGAACTAACCAGCAAATCAAGTAAGGGTGTAAGCAAGCAACCAACCAAGCAACCAACAAACAAACCAGCCAGCCAGCCAGCGAAATAAACAGCCGAGCGAACAAGGAAGCAAACAAGAAAGCAACCAGCTAGAGGGAAGGTATACAAGGTTTCAGGAAAGTATTATCTACTCTAGCAGCAAACGCCTCATGCCACTGACCGCGGTTATCTCAACACTTGCAAGCTATCTGCTTTATCCACACTGCTCCAGGGCGGAGTGGCTTCGTTATCACTATTTCTATCTCTGGCTCTCGTGGACCTGGTCCGATGTCTGATCAGAACTGTGTGGGTTTCTAAAATAACAAGAAAATAACGATGTTGTGCTCCTTACCATGGGATAGGGAAGCGGACGTCTACTCTTCTCAGACAAGGGCGAAAAACTTGGAGGTGTTCGCCTTGTGCACGTTAGAAATATTCAACAGTTGAAAACCTGAAAGAGCAGATCAAATAGGCTACTTTCCAGACTGAAATGAAAAACAAAAGGCTACATATAAGATTAATATTTAAATATTGAGCACAACCTACTACTGGCAACGCTGATCGTATTCCGGTACGAACCTAAGGCCCATCCACGTCAATATGGAAGCACTATACTCGAGTTTCGCTCTCGTTTGAGCTCGTCAGTAGTGCATAGCCCTGACCGGATCCGGAAACAAGCCCCGGATCACTGGCGTGTGAAGCGGGTGTGTAACCACGTGGCACACGCTGGACACGGCCAAATTATCATAACAGAATATTACAACGTCACCCATCGTAGGCTATAGCTCAACTCAAAGATTAATATTTACTGAAGTTTTCATTCTGGAATACGGAGTTCATGCACTGAGATTCTCTTTTGTTATTTATGAGAGGAGACTGAGAACACATGGAAATATCTATGTACAGTGAAAGTGATCCTTTACTACGAAGGGAAGTCAATAAGTAAGTCACAAATTGCTGAAGAACAATAACTAAACATAATGACAACTTGAAACCAGTTTATTGTTATACATACATTGTCCCTTTATTTCTCAACGTAATTTCCACCAACATTGATGCACTTATCCCATCGTTTTATTAGTCTTCCCAAACTGTCTGCATAGAACCGCGTGCTCTGTTTTCTAAACCACGTTTTTACTTCACATTCAACTTCGGCGTCATTCGCGAAATGTCTCCCGCCAAGGTGGGTTTTCAGTGGACCAAAAAGGTGGAAATCGCTAGGGGCTAAGTCGGGGCTGTAAGGTGGATGTTCCAGAACTTCCCAACTTAGTTGGTTAATTTTCTCCTTAGTTAATCGAGCCGTATGCAGTTTGGCATTGTCATGAAGAAACAACACTCCTCTAGTCAGCAGTCGTGGATGTTTTCTTCGAATTGCATCATAAAGCATCGATAGATCTTCACAGTACGATTCAGAATTCACATTGCCATCTTTCTTCTTGAAATTGGTTAAAAGCACTCCTTGACAATCCCAGAACACTTGTCAACATAACCTTCCCTGTTGATGGCGTAACCTTGAAATTTTGGACACAAGGCGAAGAAGGATGTTTCCATCGCATTGAAGCACGCTTTGATTCGGGCTGGTAGTGATGCACCCATGATTCATCCCCAGTATCAATCCAGTTCAGCATGTCTTCTCATTCATCTTCGTATCGACAGAGATGATGCAAGGACAGGCCAAATCGGTTCATGTTGTGTTTCTCCTTCAATTGTCTGGGTACCCACCTTGAGCACACTTTCTTGAGTTTCAATCGATCATGCATTATGTTGTATGCTGAACCATGTGAGCACCCTATTGCAGATGCTACAGAGTCTATCATCACTCGCCTGTCACCTCTAATCATCTCCTCCACCCGCTGCACGGATGCTTCTGTTGCAATCTCAACAGGACGACCAGATCGGATTTCATCAACAATTTTAGAGCGTCCTTAAGAAAATATTTCTACCCAGCTATGCCCTTCTTTACGGGACAAACATTTGTCAGCATAAACAGGAAGCATTTCCTTATAAATGTTCTATGCAGGCAGTCCTTTTGCCAAAAAAAAAAAACCGCACAACAGCGCGTCGCTCTTTGGTTTCCATTTTGTTTATCCGCTTCGCATGGGCATGAGACACCTAACGCCACCTGACGAACGGGAATATAAAGTTCGATGTTGCTGTCACCTAATGACACCTGTAGAAAAAACTAACTACATTTACCTACCATCCCACAGAACTGTGTGTCTTGCTTATTGACTCGCCCTCGTAAAACCATTATTGAAACGTCTCCAAGAAGGCCTCGTTAATATCTCACTGATTCAATCAACTAATCAGGTGTCGTCTCCGCAATGAAGGTTGGCTACAATGGATCTCCAACACTGTCTGTCTCTTGCCTTGACTGTACATTCTATCAGGCTGATGTTCGTCCATCTCTTGATGTTATCCCCCCACTTGTATCGCTGTCTACCTCTTGCTCGCTTGCCCTCAACCTTGCCTTCCACATATATATGTATAGTTTTTATAAGAGGATCATGTCTTTTAACGTGGCCAAAATATTTCACTTGTCTCCTTTTTATTTCTTTCATCAACTCTCTCTTCATTCCCAGGTTTTCTAAGACCTCTGAATTCGATTGTTTTTGTTTCCATGAAATACGACATATTCGTCTGTATATCCACATCTCCAGGGCTTCTATGCGACTTTCTAGTTGCTTGTTCAATGTCCAGGCTTCTGAGCCATACAGTAGCGTTGAATATAAGTAGCATTTGACAATTCTCATTTTTAATGCGTTATTAATCTCTCTAGATGTTAATACTGATTTCATGCCGTTGAACTCATTTTTGGCCATTCCTATTCTCTTTTTGATTTCTATTCACTTCTGCCATCATCTGTTATTATATGTCCAAGATAACATAAACTTGTTACTTGTTCTAGTATGTGCCCGTTTACTGTGATGTTCATTGAAGACCTTTCTGTTTCTCTGCTAATTATCATAGTTTTTTTGTTTGGATGTTAATATCTAAGCCATATTCTGCACTGTGCCTGTTTACTTCTTTCATTGGGTCTTGCAACTCTTGCTCACTTTCTGCTAGTAACACGGTATCGTCAGCATATCTAAGGTTGTTTATGATTCTTCTATTGATGCTGAGTCCAGGCATTTCAACTTGTTTAAAAATTCTTTCTGTGTATAGGTTGAAGAGGCTTGGGGACAATACACATCCCTGCCGTACTCCTCTTTTTATCTCTATAGGTGACGAATAGTTATTACCGCATCTAATAGACGCCACTTGTTCCCAGTACAAGTTACTTATAAGTCTGATGTCCTTTCCGTCTACTCCTATATCTTGAAGGCACGTAATTAGTCCTTCATGTTGTACTCTATCAAAAGCTTGTAGTCTATAAAACAAACATATATACTTTTCTGAACTTCTATATATTTCGGCACAGTCATAACATCTGATGGGAGATGCCTTGAAGAGATTAGAATAAGAATTGCCATTGCGAAGGTAGCTTTTTGCAAGATGAAAAGCATACTGACCAATAAAAAGATATCAATTGAAACGAGAAAAAGTGTGTTGAAGTGCTACATAGAACCTATACTTATGTATGGATGTGAAGCTTGGACAATAAGCAGTCAAGCTGAAAAACAGCTGATGGCTGTGGAGATGTGGTTTCTGAGGCGAATGCAAAGAATACCATGGACAGACAGAAAATCCAATGAAGTCTTTCAAGAAACAAATGAAGATCGTAAACAGATTAGAGTCATTAGACGTAGACAGTCAAAATTTTATGGGCACGTTATGAGAAGAAATGACTTGGAGAACTTGGTGACAACTGGCAAGATCGAAGGAAGAGACCAAGGGGAAGACCGAAAAGTAAATACCTGGATGGCTTGGCCGCAGGGCATGGTAGAGACAGGAATACTGAGCTGATCCACGACTCTGGTGATCGAGTGAGATGGCAGAACATGACTGCCCACGCTTACCGGCATGGCACATGATGGATGGATGGATATATTTTTCAATTAATATCCTCAAACAGATTATTGCTTCTCTGGTTCCTCTGTTTTTGCGGAACCCAAATTGTTCTTCAGCTACTTCCTCATCTATTTTATGTTGAATTCTTTCTTGTATGACCTTGAGTAGTATCTTAGTTATGTGGCTCATTAAGCTAATAGTTCTGTAATCCTCACAATCAACAGCTCTTGGTTTCTTCGGTTGGGTGATGAAAATGGATGTTTTCAAGTCCTTGGGGATGTACCCAGTATTATATATATATATCATTACATAACTCTGTGATAGTTCCAATGCCAAAGCTGGATAAGGATTTTATCATCTCTGTTGTTATCGTGTTAGGACCTGCAGCCTTTTCTTCTTTCATCTTTTTAATTACCTTTTCTACTTCAACCGTTAATATTTTGGGCCCATCTTGAGTATTATACAATGTTGGTCTATTGACCCTGTTGTCCCAGAATTAATCTTCTGTGTACCCTGTCCATCTTTTTATTATGTCAGTGTTATTAATTATAATTTCTCAATTTTTTCCTCCGATACAACCGTTTCCTGTTATATTACTTTTCTTCTTTGTAAATCTTTTTATATGTTCATGTAATTCTTTCGAGTTGTGTTTTATTTCCAGATCCTCCATTTCTTTGCAATGTTTCTGCAGCCACTCTTCTTTGGCAACTCTGCACATGTGACGTATTTCTCTATCAATTACTATATACTCTGGAGTATTCTTTGCTATCTTTCTTTGAGACATTTTACTCAATATTTCATCGATAATCCATAATTGCTTTTTCTTATTAATTTTCACTGGCAAGGTAGTATGTGCAGTCTGAGTACTGGTTTTTATACTTTCCAATTTTGTATTAATTTTATCCTCAGGATTTTCATGTCGATATTGTTCCATACTTTCAATGATAAGCCCATCATATCTATTTTTAACTTCAACTAAGTGAGTGGCACCTTGCAGTCTTGACAGACCAAAGTGTGTGAGTTGGAATGTGGCCAATATTCCATCACAATGCCTGGGCAGAGCTTCAGAGAAACATGTGATGCCCAAACGACATGCCCCCTCTCTAGGCCTAGTCTTGTGTATTCCAGAAGAATGGGTAACCAATACGTCTGGCACAAGGTAGGCTGCAGACTCTGGCGGCACAGCGTCAATCCTCCGAGACCTCGCCACCACGAGCAGATGGCGAGTAATGGCCAGGCCCTAGAACCCAAGGGACCCGGCTTAGAGGCGTTCAGCCAAGTCCCACAGGTGAGGGCCTCGTACGCGTCCGGACCGTAAGGGAGCGCACGTCTGTCAATCACAATTGTCCGGACCTGTGTAAAGCGTGCACTATCGTCAGACTCTCCGCCTGACTTTAAGCGGACCCCGCGACCAGCGGGAATAGGCCCGCCAGAGCTACCGCAGGAGACATTACTTGTCTATTGCGAGCAATGTCTCCCATCCCTCCACTGTGCGGCTCCCGCGACCAGCGAGAATAGGCCCGCCGGAGATTATGCTCGTCTGTTGCGAACAACTCTCTACCGAGACGACTGAATAAGTAAAGAAACGATAAAAGTAGTGGTATTTCAATTGCGCTTGCGCTCCCACCTATGCTACACCCTTCATGTGTCTTCACAAAGTCAGTTCAACTAAGTATAGTTGTCTTATTTATGGTTGTTTCAATGCCGATATATCTACTTGAGGCAGTGTTTCCAAACGTGGGGCCCACGCCCCACAGGGGGGCAATTCGACTGTTAAGGGGGGGGGGGGCAATTCGAAAATGGAAGAAATCGGCTGAATATAACAAAACGGGGAGACTTGAGACTGAAGTTAACTAAATTGGAACCTGACATAAGATCTCTTTGCAGCAAGTATCAAGCCCAAGGATCTCACTAAATTTAAATAATAAATAATTACTAATAATTAAAATAATATAGAAAAATCTTTCATTAAAATTATTTTGTACTTGAATTTCAGTTCTCCATTATATGTTTTGAAAATTTACTAACTGTGTTTGCTCAATAATTACCTAGTGATTTCTTCCTAAAACCTATCATTCAAGTTTCTTTAGTGAACATTTCAATTTTTGAATATTAAAAATAATGTATATGTTGAGGTGGGGCGTTGGGCAGGGAGAGGGGGCAATATGAATTTTAGAAAGGCTTAAGTGGGGCATGGCACAAAAAAGGTTGGGAAACATGATTTGAGGTGTCTTCGATTTCCTATTCCTGCGTTTTAATTTTTATTTGTAATTTAATACTACAGGATTATGGTAAGAGTTGATATTAGCACCAGGGCATTTTGGCTTTTTAAAATTTTTTAAAAAAATTTATTTCTATTCATAATGTGTCAATTTGGTTGGGGTTTCTATTCCGGGCTTTCCCAGTACACAGTTCCTAAGGTTATGTTGAAAGAATTTGTTGCAAACAATAAGATTTTTTTCTTCACAGAACTGTATCAGCCTGTCTCCTCTGTCGTTTCTGTTTCCCAAACCATATTGCCCTACTATCTGCTTATATTTAGTTTTTCCGACTTTTGCGTTAATGTTTCCCATGACAATTAGGACTTCTGATGTTATTACGTTATCTAAAAATAATGATCGACATTTGACTGCATTTTGCCGAACCAACAAAGAAAAAACTGTAGGAGGGGGGATGAAAATCTGCTTGAGTTCGCTGTCATTAATAAACTCGAAAGCACATACAGTCTGTTTCCCGTTGTCATTAATCATCTCTTTAAAAAACATGCAGGGTTTATTTGTCATTTTTTTTGTGTTTTTTTTTTGTTTGTTTTCATATCCCTACAGGATGCTGCAGCTAACACCAGCATGTTTCAGCTGTTGTTGATGTAATAGGCAAGATTACGCTCAATAGTTTGCCATTGCTTTCTGAGCGACCGGCTCACATACCCCCGTAAATTACCAGAGTGGCGCGATCCGTACGGAATCTCGGTCTGCGTTACTACGAGAATATACGGGATTTCGGAGAAAGACGTAATTCTACGCCAGGGAGCCCGGCGTCATTAATAAATCTTAATTAAAGAACAACAATATGTTTCCCCTTGTCATTAACCAACTCTTAAAGAACATACAGCTTGTATAACAGAGTATCTATAGTGGGGGATTTGGCTTGGTGAGCAATGGGAAGATTATAGGCATGGATGGGCACTTCGCTAAGGGTTAGCTAGGGGTGGTCATCCATGACAAGCATCTAAGGAACGAAGTCATTTTGGACCGTACTACCATCAAGTAAGGTCGCATGATTTTGTGGGCACCACCTGGGGTGAGAGAAAAAAACCCGACTAAAACAGCATTTTGATTTTTTTGTACTCCAGTTTTTTGAACGTAAAAATGTACAATTTCCCAAATACACAACGATTTAATGAGATGGAATTGAGTGTCATCTTTCAGTGTCGTCCGTCTGAACCACATCCTCCTGCACCTGCTAACTTATCTCCTCTATGGATACAAGTTGGATAAAAAAAAAACAAATGCATCCGCATGAAAAAAAGCTGAATATTGAAGAAGGTTGGTACAAAAGGGATAAAAACAAAGAAAATTAAATATTTGGTCACTGAAACGTCATGAAAGTTGGAGAGAAAAATCGTGGAGGGGTAATGCCCGAGAAGAGATGAAGGGGAATGCCCAGAGTAGATGAGTGCGGGATGTGGGGGGATGATCTCAGAGGGTGTTCGGACGCGGGACATCTTGCTTTGACGAGAGGTTTTCCGGAAGGTTGTTATGGAAACGAAGTTCTGAAGGGGCATGCTACTGAATGAAAGAATGAATTCATATTATGAACCCGTTAGAAGAAACAGACATTGAAGAAGAGGTTCGGTCTAGTATAAACGAATTCACAAGTGTTAACAGGCGCTCGTGAAAAAGCAGATGAAAAAAGTAGAGAGAGGGAACACTAGACAACATACAAACTAAAATCTAATGTACATACTGGGATTCGAACTTGTCACCCCCAAACGATGGCAGCACCTCGCTGCAGGAACATGTGCAATATGTCGCATGACAACTGTCTGGATCGAGCAAAAGAAAAAGCAGAAAACAGTAGTTCTGTATCTAGAACAATAGAAGAAGCGGGCATCAGTCTAGTTGGGCATTTGAATCATGATTTCCCACTAATCTAGCTCTGAACGATTGTTTTTTAAAAGTAAAAAACATAGGATGTTATATACCCCGGTTTCGGGGTAGTGAGGAACGTATAGCTTTCTCAAAAAAGTGACTGTTTTCCCGCCCATGCAGTGTTGCCATCCCCCGTGACGAAAAAGCACCAAAACGACCCAAAAAATCAAAAAAAAGCACCAACATGTTTTAGGAAGCTCAAATAAAAAAAACAACTGTTTTTATTACAAATGAAAAAAGGGAGCACAGTATAATTATTATTATCACTTCATATTACAATGAAGTTATTCAGATCCGCCAAATCCAATAAGAACTACTTTCGAGCCAAAAAAGCACCAAATTGCAATACTTTTTTTGGGAAATCACAAAAAAAAGCACTGGTGGATTCATTCAAAATGTTAAAAAGTAGCACATTATAATTATTATTATCACGAATATTAGAATGAAGTTTATTCCAGATCTGCCAAATCCAGTCAGACAACTCCTCTTCAGTTCTGTAGCTATTTTTGCTGGTTTGCTCCCGCGACGATGAGGATGTGGAGGATGATTGAAAGAAACATGTAAAAGCCTCCTGTGATCCAATTTTTCGCAGAATATCTTAGGGGAGTTTTTAATCATGACACATTTGCCATATCTTTTCATTCCCTATCTAATAGTCAAAACAGCTGTAAAAATTTGATGCTCAGTCTGTTCCACAATTTTGATTTTAAACTCCCCTCTGACTGAAAATACGCTCCACGTCCACTTAGAATGAGGTAAAATGAGCACAGTTAAGCTAAATCTGTAAGATCTTGGAAAGGATTTTCACCCGGGGGCATCCCTGTATAAGATTATTTTTGCCCCCCGGCCCAAGTGTAGATGTCTGGTCCACTGCATATGATGAAGTTTCTCCATTGGAAATCTGAGGGTGGAGTAGCTGCATCTTCTACAAACATTTTAGCAAGATCCAATATACAGGGTTTATTGGCTGTAGACATTCACTTCCACTAAGACAGACATGGCTGCAACACTCGAAAGTTATCGGGTGTACGTAAAAGCAGCGTGTCAATAGTTATTAAAAAAATGGATGC
>JACEFZ010000958.1:5000-37912 GCA_014155875.1 Cepaea nemoralis
TTTACGAGACTGTTGACTATCATCTCTTTCGGTGTCCAGCTCTTGTAGGTGTCCCAAAATTACTTCTTCTTCTTATACGTTTGTAAAGTCTCACTGGTAGTTTTTGTTCATCCAGTGGGCTTGAAAGTTTAGAGCCATGCATTCTAAGATGGCCGATAAGGCATATTTTGGCTCGAAATGTTCTTTGACAATGTAGGCAAAGAATACTTGACGTTCCAGGAGGAGGATCTCCTGCAGTGGTTTTTTCTGTCCAGTCTTTTTTTTTTCCACGGCTCTAACAGTCCTGTTTGATTCACAAGTGACTACACCCTTGCCACGAATTTCGGTCTTTGGCAGCAGTCTTCCAGCGGGATGAATTCCAAAAGATTTTAGAGAGATCTTCAGTGTCTTTAAAGCGTTTCCTCTGACCACTTTGGGAGCGTTTACCACAGCGCAGCTCGCCGTAAAAAAATTCGTTTAGGGAGCCTGTGATCTGGCATGCGAGTCCAGAGACCAGCCCACTACATGAAATTAGTTACAATAGTCACTGCTATGGTTTAATGCTATTGAGGGGAAGCTGGACAAAACCAATGAAGTATTTATTATAACGTATGTTGGAAATTTCCACCACGGGCTTCAAGACATGGCTGTACACGCCTCTTCATATTGTCAAAGTGACTAAACTGTGAATTCACGCTGGACGAAAGAAGTGCGAAAGTACGTCACAGGAGGCACGACGACGCTCCTATGAACGGGATATACATAAAACGTCAGAGGATCTCAGACAGGGAGAACGCCACAGTGTTGAGAAGACTCAAGTCGATGTCACCTGTGACGCACCCGAGTAACCTTCCGAGGGTCTCAGGGTGAAGCTCAAGTTCCCCAATGCCACTTAGACGGCAGAGTCGGCATGATTAGATGAAACGTTGTCCCGTGCTTTAGAGGAAGAACTAAAAACACATGTCCCCTGAGGAGAAGTTGCTAAATTTCGGAGAAATTGTATACCTCCCACTCGCTGATTCAATTTGGTAGGTGCGAGAAGAAGGGAAGCAGCTATCCCGCAGAAAACCAGGCTGTAGAAGCTGCTGGAGGAAGTAAGAACACAGAGGAAAGCCGCTCGGAAATGGTATAGAACCAGCAGCCGACCATGAGAAAGAAGGGTTGCGCCAAGTGTGGCAACATCTGAAAGCCAGGCACAATGCCATATATCGAGCGGAACAGGTTCTGTAGGAACTGGCCGAAAACCCGGAAGGAATGTGAGAGATTCTTCCGGGAACCATACAAGTTTGCACGGGACTTGTTCGAATAGCGGCAATCCGGCATTCTCAGTGTCAGCAAAGAGGAGCTGATGCCCAACGGTACCCTGATGCCCAACGGGACGTCCCACTCGGAGAGATTGAAAACTCAAATGGCCGGAGAAACCAACTGTGGATTTCAATGCCAAGCCACCGATGTGGTGCGAGGTGGTTGCGGTGATTAAGAAAGCGTGTGGAAAGTTGGCACCGGGGCCCAACGGTGTGCCTTACAGAGTCTACAACAGGTGCCCGAATGTCCTTAAAAAACTACACCAGATACTGAGATCCGAGTGGACTCACAAGCACGTTAGCACGGAGTGGAAGAAAGCCAACGGAATCTACATTCCCAAAGAGCAAACTTCAGCCAGTATTGCCCAATTCAGGCCTGACAATTCTAATGAACGTGCGAGGGGAAAATATTTTTGTCAGTCATGGCTAGCCGAATCACGACGTACTTGATGAGGAAGCAAGTACGTAGACACGGCGGTTCAAAAAGGGGGGACACCTGGTGTCCCCGGGTGTCTTGAACACGGCGCCATGATCTGGGAAGCTATCAAGAGAACGAAGATGAAGAAGGAGGAACTCCACGTGATATGGTTGGACCTGGCCAACGCGTATGCGTCAGTGCCCCATCAAATGTTGTGGCATGCACTCCAGGTTTATCACGTGCCCGAGAACATTACTGAAATGCTTGTGCAGTACTTCTCGGGCTTCTCTCTCCGTTTCTCTACCAAGACGTTCACAACCAAATGGATCGACCTCATCTCATCTCATCGCATCTCATCATGTTCCTCTTGTACCTTGCGGTGTCGAGGTGAAGTATAAACTTCGTGAGAGTGCCCGATTACGGGGTATGGATCGACCTGCAGGTGGGTATTGCCATGGGATGTACGATTTCACCGATACTATTTGTCATGGCCATGCAGGACATCCTGGATGCAGCATCCGGCTACACACACGGTCCGAAACTCGTCGACTTACGGAACATCCCGCCACTGAAGGCCTTCATGGACGATACGACAATCCTGACATCGAAGGATAGTGATGGCCCGCAGCATCCTCCACAGACTGGACGATCTGATTTGCTGTTGCAGGATGAAGGGTGGAGCGGCGGAAAGGTTGTTCATGGTTGCCGGACAAGGGATTCCCACGGTGTTCGAGGAACCGGTAAAGAGTCTCGGTCGTGTGTACGATTCAACCCTGACAGACAGGAACGCTGTGGTAGAGATGCAAGAAGTGTTGGCGAACGACCTAAGTACCATCGATAAAACCAGCCTGATAGGCAAATTCAAAATCTGGTGCCTGCAGTTCATGCTTATTCCGAAACTCCTGTGGCCGCTGTTGATATATGATATAGGCACGACCACAGTGAGCACCAAGGAGGGGAAGATAAGCAAGTATATAATAAAGTGGCTTGCAGCTCCACTATGCCTCACGACTGTCGCATTGTATTGCAAGCAGAGTAAGCTCTCCCGTTCCCGTCCCTCATGGAAGAGTTCAAAGCCGGAAAAGCCAGACTCTCGATGATGCAGCGCGAGTCTCCAGATGAAACTGTCAGTACCTCAGTTCCCGCCATGAGAACGGGAAGGAAGTGGAAAGTCGTCGACGCGGTAGAAGATGCCCAGGCCGCACTCCAGCTGAAGGAGGTCATGGGTCACACCCAGTCGGACAGAAGAGGGTTCAGCTACCATGACAGAGATCCGATGTGGTCTAAGGCGATGACTAAGAAACGCAGAGAACCTGGTGGTTCAGGAGATCCGCAAGGATGAGAACGAAGAGAGACTGCGGCTGGCTGCCCAACAGGCGCAGCAGGGCCAGTGGATGTCATGGGAAGAGATAGTGCTGAGATCTCTTACCTGAAATGATATATGGCGAATGGCACCACTGCGCTTATGTTTCGTTGTCCAATCTCTCTACGATGTCTTGCCATCAGCTGCCAACTTGGTCAAGTGGGGTGTCACATGCCTGTGTTCAGTGGCATTAAGGTGAGTGGCCGTACAAGATAAACAGTTCACGAGATAAAATGGGGCGGATGGTGGGTCCCCCAGAGGGCGTAAATGAGAGGACAGTAATTGAAGGGGGAGCTGAGAAGAGGTCAGCTGGTGAGGCAGACAGTTGGAGCAGTGAGGTTGTGTGGTGTGTGTGAGGCAATGTGGGGCATAGAATTGTTTAAAAAGACAGGGACAAAGATTGACGGGCAGTTGAGGTTTGGACTCCGAGCTGAGAGGGAGTTGAGTGTAGACCAGACCAGGAGAAGGTCGTGGTCTGATAAAGTGAAGAATTGTGACGGAGTTTGGAAGATAACTCCGCACTGTGGGTTCCAGGGATAGTGAGTGGAATTCGAGACCCATAGTGGGTTACTTTGAGTCGGGCCTAGAGAGAGGCTAGTATACCTGTCGTGTGGGACGATATTTTAGTAGCCTTGAGAGGCAGTGTTATTCGACGTGTTCCATTGGGATGGAGATATATTCTTAGAGAATTATTGTTCCTGGATTTATATGTTACATGTGTCTGTGTTAATTCAGAATTAAAGGAATATTATGTGCGCAAATTAACGCTTGTTCACTGACTGGTGTTTGGTGGTGATGCATCTTGATTAATCTGTTGTTCAACATCACATTGTTACAAGGACATACCCTAGACACAACCATAGCCACTCTATCTGTCACTTAGTCAACATTCACTTTGTGACATGGGGTAAAGCCACCGACCCGTCCTGTCCCCTCTGTAAAAAGATTCAGACAGCGGAGCACGTACTGTCCGCTTGTAAAGTCGCCCTGTCCAAAGGCCGATTTTACGTGGTGTCCACAACAAAGTCCTTACTGAGTTGGCGGCCATAGTGGATGTAGCCAGAATGCAGGCGAACAAGGGGACCAGGCCGAAGCCGATGGGCAGAGACGATAGCCGTTCGCATTCCCTTCGTCCGAGCCGGGCAGCAGCACAGGGACAACGAAAGCAACGCTGCCGGCATGCTGCTTCCGACCGTTTTCGATGGCGCAGTTGACTGGGAACTGACCGTGGATCTAAAGGGCCGTGCAAATACCCTGAGGTGATCCAAAAGTTTGGCTTGCGACCTGACATCGTACTTTGCTCCTCGTCAGCCAAGCAGCTAACGCTGATTGAGCTGACCGTCCTTTACGAGTCAAATATTGAGAAGCAGCACATGTACAAGATAAAGAAGTACGCTGGTCTCAGACTGAAAGCGTACATTGTCAGGCTATTCACCGTAGAGGTAGGTGCAAGAGGTCTAGTCTCCCACTCTGTGTATGATGTGCTAAAACAAATGGGCATTAAAGGACAAGCGATAACTTGGGAACAAAAACAAACTGTGAGGCAGCCGAAAAGGCCTCGTGATGGCTGTGGAATTGTCGGAACCTGAGTTGGGACATCTCTCCAAACTAGTATGATTGAAGGCGGTAACCGCAGAACGCCTATCAATCTCTCAACTAAGAGCACCAACTTGCAACGTCTACTGTCTACTCTATAGCTTTTCCATCCTAGCGAGGGTGGTGAGTCCAAGTGCAGTCAAATCATACAAATGTCAGCCGAAGTCCAACCTTCATACCAGAACGGTGATCGTCCGAAAGTCGCACTCACCTCCAGAGACCAAGAGGTGGGTCAAAAAACCAAAAGAAAGAACCGGCTTCCTAGTAGAATGCGGCGCCATTGAACGGGTCGCGAAGAAGAAACATGGCAACAGAGACGTATGGAGGCGATAGAGGCCGTGGCTGGGGAAGAACCAGGCTCCCCACGATCACAGGCGCTAAGCACAGGCTGCACGGCCTCGCCACACTTAGGGAGGGGAGGCTTTCAGAGTGGACATGGTAACAGCTAAGGGACAAGCACAACAGCAAGGACAACGAAATCGACCGAACGTCTCGCACGGAAGGGAAAGACGCCTGGACTGATGACCCGGACGGACCGCCCCCAGACGAATGTAAGAGTACAATGGTCCGAAACACTTGGGGAAAGGGGTACATTTCTGAGATCAGAAATCCCCTGTCGGGTTTGCTCCGCGGTGGAGTTTTACTGTCAAAAACCTTCTGCAACGTGCCTGTTGTTATTTCTTCCGTTGATTACACCATTCTGTTTGTAGTGCAAATAATTACAACCAGCAGACGACAGCCATTTCGCTGCATATTGGCTTCACTATGGACCGTGGAGCACATTTTTAAAACATCTCATGTCATCTCATCATGTTCCTCTTGTGCCTTGCGGTGTCGAAGTGAAGTATAAACATCGTGAGAGTGCCCGATTATGGGCTTCATGTATCGATATTCCCATGAACTCTGCTATTCCCTCCTTCCAATGTTTACGTGGTCAGCCTCTTCCTCTGTTTTCATCTGGCCTGTACATCATTGCTTGTTGTGGTATGCTGTTGAATGGTAACCTACTTGCACGGCCAAACCATTTGACTAACATACTAAGGTCTGCAAGGTGTGGAATGCGCCTGGCCCTGCAGCCAGCAGGGTTAGGATCGGCTAGCCTCTCCCAGGAGGGGTGAAAAGTGAAAATTAGTAGTCTGCCGATGACCCGCAGACTACACAAGTCAACCCCCACCCCCACGTGGTGCAGACCGGGAAACTATGACCGCGAGGTCATGGGCTAACGGGGCTATGGCTCGCCATAGGGGATGGACTCCCTGTGGTCAGATTTGTGTCCTAAACCTGCGACTGGCCTAGCATAACGGTAGGGGATATTCATACTGCTCGTAGAAAAACTAAGAAGTATAAACGGACGGACCGACATTCTTTGATGACGTTTTGTTATTCGTTTTTCCAATTTTTTTTTCCTACATACAAAAGTGCAGTGAGGCTTTACAAACATCCCGTAGTTCTTGAAGCGTGTGGCATCAGTGGTCGTGTATGTTCACAGCCTTCTGTCTTGCGTACTTCCAATCATTTCTGAAACTAATGTCCCGCCGTGCCACGGTGGGGAAGCTGCCCTTCGCCTTCTCTGTTGATGTTCCCCTAAACATTGCTACTTCCACAAAGCCAGATTTTGTGTGTGTTTTGAACGGAAGCGTAGTCCTTACACGTACTACTACTTTCTAGTGCAATGGACAATGAGCAGACAAGCTGAAAAATTTCTGATTGTAGTGGAAATGTGGTTTCCGAGGAAAATGCAAAGAATACCATGGACATACAATAGAATCAATGAGCAAGTTTCTACAAGAAACAAATGAAAGCCGTAAATTGATTAGAGACATTAGACGTAGAGTCGAGATTTTTTGAGGGGCATTTTATGAGAAGAAATAAACTGGAGAACTTGGTGACAACTGGCAAGATTGAGGGGTACAGAACAAACAGAAAGCAGAGAAGTAAATATCTAGATGGCGTGGCCACGTGGCATAATCGAGACAAAAACACAGACCTGGTCCACGACGCTGATGATCGCGTGAGATGGCGAAACATACCGCCTTTATCGGCATGGCACATGAAGATGATGGATTTTTAGTGTCTAACCTTGACTTCGAAAGGACTCCCTGAAATGTGCACATCCACCAGACAGGACAGTTATGTAGTGCAACCCCGCGTTTTCTTGGGATGTAGGTCACGAGGAATCGGCCCTCGCCAACACACTGGTAATCAAAGGGGATGACCACTTGGCCCGTGTCTTCTTCCAGGGTCCCTCTCGAGAAGTTGATTTCGCGTTGGTCCCCAAAAAAAATTTCTGACGAAATGAAAGAATCATAGCGGCAGAATGCTAGTGTTGACTGCAATGTCTATACGGATATAAAAAAAAAAAAAATGCACCGACTTTATAACACTACTCAATTCATGAACTGCACCGTTCATGAATTGCATACATTTCTGCGGAGACGGTGAACTGGCGTCTAAGATAACTAACCCCAGCTGAACAACCATCCGAGGCCCACGTACTGACTGACAAAGCAATATCACTGTTTTATGACTGTCTCAACACCTCTAGTAGACAATCTAGCCTAGTCAGTAAAAGTAGAAAGGAAGCCGGTGTAATGCCGACAGTGTTTCGACGAAATGTGTGTCATCTTTCTTAAGAAGATCTATTTGGTATCTTCATCTTGCAAACAAAACATTGCGTTTTTAAGTAAGCAAGTAAAGGATCCTTTTACATGACTTATTTTGTCAAATGCACTTGTCCACGTCATTTCGGGATGTGTGCTTTATACATAACTTTACGAGACTGTTGACTATCATCTCTTTCGGTGTCCAGCTCTTGTAGGTGTCCCAAAATTACTTCTTCTTCTTATACGTTTGTAAAGTCTCACTGGTAGTTTTTTGTTCATCCAGTGGGCTTGAAAGTTTAGGAGCCAATGCATTCTAAGATGGCCGATAAGGCATATTTTGGCTCGAAATGTTCTTTGACAATGTAGGCAAAGAATACTTGACGTTCCAGGAGGAGGATCTCCTGCAGTGGTTTTTTCTGTCCAGTCTTTTTTTTTTCCACGGCTCTAACAGTCCTGTTTGATTCACAAGTGACTACACCCTTGCCACGAATTTCGGTCTTTGGCAGCAGTCTTCCAGCGGGATGAATTCCAAAAGATTTTAGAGAGATCTTCAGTGTCTTTAAAGCGTTTCCTCTGACCACTTTGGGAGCGTTTACCACAGCGCAGCTCGCCGTAAAAAAATTCGTTTAGGGAGCCTGTGGATCTGGCAATGCGAGTCCAGAGACCAGCCCACTACATGAAATTAGTTACAATAGTCACTGCTATGGTTTAATGCTATTGAGGGGAAGCTGGACAAAACCAATGAAGTATTTATTATAACGTAATGTTGGAAATTTCCACCACGGGCTTCAAGACATGGCTGTACACGCCTCTTCATATTGTCAAAGTGACTAAACTGTGAATTCACGCTGGACGAAAGAAGTGCGAAAGTACGTCACAGGAGGCACGACGACGCTCCTATGAACGGGATATACATAAAACGTCAGAGGATCTCAGACAGGGAGAAACGCCACAGTTGTTGAGAAGACTTCAAGTCGATGTCACCTGTGACGCACCCGAGTAACCTTCCGAGGGTCTCAGGGTGAAGACTCAAGTTCCCCAATTGCCACTTAGACGGCAGAGTCGGCATGATTAGTATGAAACGTTGTCCCGTGCTTTAGAGGAAGAACTAAAACACATGTCCCCTGAGGAGAAGTTGCTAAATTTCGGAGAAATTGTATACCTCCACTCGCTGATTCATTTGGTAGGTGCGAGAAGAAGGGGAAGGCAGCTATCCCGCAGAAAACCAGGCTGTAGAAGCTGCTGGAGGAAGTAAGAACACAGAGGAAAGCCGCTCGAATGGTATAGAACAGCAGCCGACCATGAGAAAGAAGGGTTGCGCCAAGTGTGGCAACATCTGAAAGCCAGGCACAATGCCCATATATCGAGCGGGAACAGTTCTGTAGGAACTGGCCCGAAAACCCGGAAGGAATGTGAGAGATTCTTCCGGGAACCATACAAGTTTGCACGGGACTTGTTCGAATAGCGGCAATCCGGCATTCTCAGTGTCAGCAAAGAGGAGCTGATGCCCAACGGTACCCTGATGCCCACGGGACGTCCCACTCGGAGAGATTGAAACTCAAATGGCCGGAGACAACCAACTGTGGATTTCAATGCCAAGCCACCGATGTGGTGGCGAGGTGGTTGCGGTGATTAAGAAAGCGTGTGGAAAGTTGGCACCGGGGCCCAACGGTGTGCCTTACAGAGTCTACAACAGGTGCCCGAATGTCCTTAAAAAACTACACCAGATACTGAGATCCGAGTGGACTCACAAGCACGTTAGCACGGAGTGGAAGAAAGCCAACGGAATCTACATTCCCAAAGAGCAAACTTCAGCCAGTATTGCCCAATTCAGGCCTGACAATTCTAATGAACGTGCAGGGGAAAATATTTTTGTCAGTCATGGCTAGCCGAATCACGACGTACTTGATGAGGAGCAAGTACGTAGACACGGCGGTTCAAAAAGGGGGGACACCTGGTGTCCCCGGGTGTCTTGAACACGGCGCCATGATCTGGGAAGCTATCAAGAGAACGAAGATGAAGAAGGAGAACCTCCACGTGATATGGGTTGGACCTGGCCAACGCGTATGCGTCAGTGCCCCATCAAATGTTGTGGCATGCACTCCAGGTTTATCACGTGCCCGAGAACATTACTGAAATGCTTGTGCAGTACTTCTCGGGCTTCTCTCTCCGTTTCTCTACCAAGACGTTCACAACCAAATGGATCGACCTCAATCTCATCTCATCGCATCTCATCATGTTCCTCTTGTACCTTGCGGTGTCGAGGTGAAGTATAAACTTCGTGAGAAGTGCCCGATTACGGGGTATGGATCGACCTGCAGGTGGGTATTGCCATGGGATGTACGATTTCACCGATACTATTTGTCATGGCCATGCAGGACATCCTGGATGCAGCATCCGGCTACACACACGGTCCGAAACTCGTCGACTTACGGAACATCCCGCCACTGAAGGCCTTCATGGACGATACGACAATCCTGACATCGAAGGATAGTGATGCCCGCAGCATCCTCCACAGACTGGACGATCTGATTTGCTGTTGCAGGATGAAGGGTGGAGCGGCGGAAAGGTTGTTCATGGTTGCCGGACAAGGGATTCCCACGGTGTTCGAGGAACCGGTAAAGAGTCTCGGTCGTGTGTACGATTCAACCCTGACAGACAGGAACGCTGTGGTAGAGATGCAAGAAGTGTTGGCGAACGACCTAAGTACCATCGATAAAACCAGCCTGATAGGCAAATTCAAAATCTGGTGCCTGCAGTTCATGCTTATTCCGAAACTCCTGTGGCCGCTGTTGATATATGATATAGGCACGACCACAGTGAGCACCAAGGAGGGGAAGATAAGCAAGTATATAATAAAGTGGCTTGCAGCTCCACTATGCCTCACGACTGTCGCATTGTATTGCAAGCAGAGTAAGCTCTCCCGTTCCCGTCCCTCATGGAAGAGTTCAAAGCCGGAAAAGCCAGACTCTCGATGATGCAGCGCGAGTCTCCAGATGAAACTGTCAGTACCTCAGGTTCCCGCCATGAGAACGGGGAAGGAAGTGAAAGTCGTCGACGCGGTAGAAGATGCCCAGGCCGCACTCCAGCTGAAGGAGGTCATGGGTCACACCCAGTCGGACAGAAGAGGGTTCAGCCTACCATGACAGAGATCCGATGTGGTCTAAGGCGATGACTAAGAAACGCAGAGACCTGGTGGTTCAGGAGATCCGCAAGGATGAGAACGAAGAGAGACTGCGGCTGGGCTGCCCAACAGGCGCAGCAGGGCCAGTGGATGTCATGGGAAGAGATAGTGCTGAGATCTCTTACCTGAATGATATATGGCGAATGGCACCACTGCGCTTATGTTTCGTTGTCCAATCTCTCTACGATGTCTTGCCATCAGCTGCCAACTTGGTCAAGTGGGGTGTCACATGCCTGTGTTCAGTGGCATTAAGGTGAGTGGCCGTACAAGATAAACAGTTCACGAGATAAAATGGGGCGGATGGTGGGTCCCCCAGAGGGCGTAAATGAGAGGACAGTAATTGAAGGGGGAGCTGAGAAGAGGTCAGCTGGTGAGGCAGACAGTTGGAGCAGTGAGGTTGTGTGGTGTGTGTGAGGCAATGTGGGGCATAGAATTGTTTAAAAAGACAGGGACAAAGATTGACGGCAGTTGATGTTTGGACTCCGAGCTGAGAGGGAGTTGAGTGTAGACCAGACCAGGAGAAGGTCGTGGTCTGATAAAGTGAAGAATTGTGACGGAGTTTGGAAGATAACTCCGCACTGTGGGTTCCAGGGATAGTGAGTGGAATTCGAGACCCATAGTGGGTTACTTTGAGTCGGGCCTAGAGAGAGGCTAGTATACCTGTCGTGTGGGACGATATTTTAGTAGCCTTGAGAGGCAGTGTTATTCGACGTGTTCCATTGGGATGGAGATATATTCTTAGAGAATTATTGTTCCTGGATTTATATGTTACATGTGTCTGTGTTAATTCAGAATTAAAGGAATATTATGTGCGCAAATTAACGCTTGTTCACTGACTGGTGTTTGGTGGTGATGCATCTTGATTAATCTGTTGTTCAACATCACATTGTTACAAGGACATACCCTAGACACAACCATAGCCACTCTATCTGTCACTTAGTCAACATTCACTTTGTGACATGGGGTAAAGCCACCGACCCGTCCTGTCCCCTCTGTAAAAAGATTCAGACAGCGGAGCACGTACTGTCCGCTTGTAAAGTCGCCCTGTCCAAAGGCCGATTTACGTGGTGTCACAACAAAGTCCTTACTGAGTTGGCGGCCATAGTGGATGTAGCCAGAATGCAGGCGAACAAGGGGACCAGGCCGAAGCCGATGGGCAGAGACGATAGCCGTTCGCATTCCCTTCGTCCGAGCCGGGCAGCAGCACAGGGACAACGAAAGCAACGCTGCCGGCATGCTGCTTCCGACCGTTTTCGATGGCGCAGTTGACTGGGAACTGACCGTGGATCTAAAGGGCCGTGGCAAATACCCTGAGGTGATCCAAAAGTTTGGCTTGCGACCTGACATCGTACTTAGCTCCTCGTCAGCCAAGCAGCTAACGCTGATTGAGCTGACCGTCCTTTACGAGTCAAATATTGAGAAGCAGCACATGTACAAGATAAAGAAGTACGCTGGTCTCAGACTGAAAGCGTACATTGTCAGGCTATTCACCGTAGAGGTAGGTGCAAGAGGTCTAGTCTCCCACTCTGTGTATGATGTGCTAAAACAAATGGGCATTAAAGGACAAGCGATAACTTGGGAACAAAAACAACTGTGAGGCAGCCGAAAAGGCCTCGTGATGGCTGTGGAATTGTCGGAACCTGAGTTGGGACATCTCTCCAAACTAGTATGATTGAAGCGGTAACCGCAGAACGCCTATCAATCTCTCAACTAAGAGCACCAACTTGCAACGTCTACTGTCTACTCTATAGCTTTTCCTCCTAGCGAGGGTGGTGAGTCCAAGTGCAGTCAAATCATACAAATGTCAGCCGAAGTCCAACCTTCATACCAGAACGGTGATCGTCCGAAAGTCGCACTCACCTCCAGAGACCAAGAGGTGGGTCAAAAAACCAAAAGAAAGAACCGGCTTCCTAGTAGAATGCGGCGCCATTGAACGGGTCGCGAAGAAGAAACATGGCAACAGAGACGTATGGAGGCGATAGAGGCCGTGGCTGGGGAAGAACCAGGCTCCCCACGATCACAGGCGCTAAGCACAGGCTGCACGGCCTCGCCACACTTAGGGAGGGGAGGCTTTCAGAGTGGACATGGTAACAGCTAAGGGACAAGCACAACAGCAAGGACAACGAAATCGACCGAACGTCTCGCACGGAAGGGGAAAGACGCCTGGACTGATGACCCGGACGGACCGCCCCCAGAGAATGTAAAGAGTACAATGGTCCGAAACACTTGGGGAAAGGGGTACATTTCTGAGGATCAGAAATCCCCTGTCGGGTTTGCTCCGCGGTGGAGTTTTACTGTCAAAAACCTTCTGCAACGTGCCTGTTGTTATTTCTTCCGTTGATTACACCATTCTGTTTGTAGTGCAAATAATTACACCAGCAGACGACAGCCATTCGCTGCATATTGCTTCACGATGGACCGTGGAGCACATTTTTAAAACATCTCATGTCATCTCATCATGTTCCTCTTGTGCCTTGCGGTGTCGAAGTGAAGTATAAACATCGTGAGAGTGCCCGATTATGGGCTTCATGTATCGATATTCCCATGAACTCTGCTATTCCCTCCTTCCAATGTTTACGTGGTCAGCCTCTTCCTCTGTTTTCATCTGGCCTGTACATCATTGCTTGTTGTGGTATGCTGTTGAATGGTAACCTACTTGCACGGCCAAACCATTTGACTACATACTAAGGTCTGCAAGGTGTGGAATGCGCCTGGCCCTGCAGCCAGCAGGGTTAGGATCGGCTAGCCTCTCCCAGGAGGGGTGAAAAGTGAAAATTAGTAGTCTGCCGATGACCCGCAGACTACACAAGTCAACCCCCACCCCCACGTGGTGCAGACCGGGAAACTATGACCGCGAGGTCATGGGCTAACGGGGCTATGGCTCGCCATAGGGGATGGACTCCCTGTGGTCAGATTTGTGTCCTAAACCTGCGACTGGCCTAGCATAACGGTAGGGGGATATTCATACTGCTCGTAGAAAAACTAAGAAGTATAGAACGGACGGACCGACATTCTTTGATGACGTTTTGTTATTCGTTTTTCCAATTTTTTTTCCTACATACAAAGTGCAGTGAGGCTTTACAAACATCCCGTAGTTCTTGAAGCGTGTGGCATCAGTGGTCGTGTATGTTCACAGCCTTCTGTCTTGCGTACTTCCAATCATTTCTGAAACTAATGTCCCGCCGTGCCACGGTGGGGAAGCTGCCCTTCGCCTTCTCTGTTGATGTTCCCCTAAACATTGCTACTTCCACAAAGCCAGATTTTGTGTGTGTTTTGAACGGAAGCGTAGTCCTTACACGTACTACTACTTTCTAGTGCAATGGACAATGAGCAGACAAGCTGAAAAATTTCTGATTGTAGTGGAAATGTGGTTTCCGAGGAAAATGCAAAGAATACCATGGACATACAATAGAATCAATGAGCAAGTTCTACAAGAAACAAATGAAAGCCGTAAATTGATTAGAGACATTAGACGTAGAGTCGAGATTTTTTGAGGGGCATTTTATGAGAAGAAATAAACTGGAGAACTTGGTGACAACTGGCAAGATTGAGGGGTACAGAACAAACAGAAAGCAGAGAAGTAAATATCTAGATGGCGTGGCCACGTGGCATAATCGAGACAAAAACACAGACCTGGTCCACGACGCTGATGATCGCGTGAGATGGCGAAACATAACCGCCTTTATCGGCATGGCACATGAAGATGATGGATTTTTAGTGTCTAACCTTGACTTCGAAAGGACTCCCTGAAATGTGCACTCCACCAGACAGGACAGTTATGTAGTGCAACCCCGCGTTTCTTGGGATGTAGGTCACGAGGAATCGGCCCTCGCCAACACACTGGTAATCAAAGGGGATGACCACTTGGCCCGTGTCTTCTTCCAGGGTCTTCTGGCGCAGGAAGCTATGTCCGGCGCCGTCATCGATGATCTGTTTGTGAGAGAACCACATGGTTAGGTTAATCAGTCCTTGGACTGTGTCATCAATGATCTGTTTGTGAGAGAACCACATGGTTAGTTTAATCAGTCCCTGGAATGTATCATCAATTATCTATTTGTGAGAGAACCAGATGGTTAGGTTAATCAGTCCCCTGGACTTTGTCACCAATGATCTTTTTGTGAGAGAATCACATTGTCAGATTAATCAGTCTCTGGACTGTGTCATCAATGATCTGTTTGTGAGAGAACCACATGGTTAGTTTAATCAGTCCCTGGAATGTATCATCAATTATCTATTTGTGAGAGAACCAGATGGTTAGGTTAATCAGTCCCTGGACTTTGTCACCAATGATCTTTTTGTGAGAGAATCACATTGTCAGATTAATCAGTCTCTGGACTGTGTCATCAATGATCTGTTTGTGAGAGAACCACATGGTTAGTTTAATCAGTCCCTGGAATGTATCATCAATTATTTATTTGTGAGAGAACTTCATGGTCAAGCCTGAACGCACTGACGAATTGGTGGCCAGTATTTTCCCGTTTACCAGGCGACAAGTTCATGTGTCGAACCCTCACTCGAACATGCTCGTGATATTATCAGCGCAGTTTGTTATCATCATCACTACGCGCCCGCTTCTCTACTTCAAACATTTTGTAAATAAAAATTGCACGTCCTTCGCAGGATGGTGCAGTCAACTCAGCCCCCTATTTGACTGTTTGAGAATTACTAGCTAGTGTTACGTTGCTTTCTGTTACAATCAACCCAGCCCCCCTATTTGACAATTTGTGAATTAGTAGCCTGTGTTACGTTGCTTTCCGAACGAGAAGTCAGCATTTATGTCCAACTGACAGGCGTGTGGAACACTGCTGCTTTCTGCAAATCTTCAATCAGTAAATCAACAAACGCGTAAAGTGGAACTGATTGACTTTATAATACTGTAGAACAATCACAAATGACAGAATTGACGTTGCTGTTAGAAAGCTTTCGACAGCACTCGAAAACAAAAATAAACTGATACCGTATTAAACAAACAATATAAAATGTCACTCAGAAAAGATTCTGAAGACTTTTAAATCCTAGGCCGCAATAATGAAAACGTCGAGGAAGTCCGTAAGACACGGCTGATAACCGTAAACTGATTAGAGAAGTTACAAGGACATATGTGGGTGTACTATCTGGGTCAATTCAATGAACTGATAGATGCACGAGCTGACACATACATACACGAACTGATACGTGCACGAACTGACACATACACGAGCTGACACATACACGAACTGACACATGCCCGAACTGATACACGCACGAACTGATACATGCACGAAGTGACACATGCACGAAGTGACACATACACTAATTGACACATGCACGAAGTGACACATGCACGAAGTGACACATGCACGAACTGATACATGCACGAGCTGATACATGCACGAACTGATACATGCACGAACTGATACATGCACTAACTAATACATGCACGAATTGACACACGCACGAACTGATACATGCACGAAGTGACAGATGCATGAAGTGACACATGCACGAACTGATACATGCACGAACTGATACATGCACGAACTGATACATGCACGAACTGATACATGCACGAACTGACACACGCACGAACTGACACATGCACGAACTGATACATGCACAAATCGACACATGCACGAACTGACACATAGACGAACTGATACATGCACGAAGTGACACATGCACGAACTGATACATGCATGAACTGACACATGCACGAAGTGACACATACACGAACTGATACATGCAAGAACTGATACATGCTCGAAGTGACACATGCACGAACTGATACATGCACGAACTGACACATGCACGAAGTGACACACGCACGAACTGATACATGCACAAACCGACACATGCACGAACTGATACATGCACAAACCGACACATTCACGAACTGACACATACACGAACTGATACATACACGAAGTGACACATACACGAACTGATTGTCACAAAATAAAACCTTGCGTTTACCCAGTTGATTATTATAGAGGCTTTCTGATAAAACGGACTATCTGCCAGCGACAACTATTTTAACTAACAGTATAAACAAATCGGATGTCAAAATCCCGGCATCGCTTTGACAGTTTGTCAACATTTGAATACAGATGGAACCCGTGGGATCATGGTGGCAATCGGATGTCGGCCATCACATGTCGGGCAAAATTAACAGTTGCAGATGTGTAGGGGAAGTGAATGAGCTGAATCATACATCGCTTTGACAGATTATAAACAAGTCGGATTGGAAGCGGAAGTACTCAGCTCGGAAGAAAACAGTCCGTCTGTCAATTCATAGTTTCCGGACGTAAAGAAGATTGGCAGCTTGTTGGGGAAAACTGTTGTTGGGATCATACAGTAACTCGTTAGTTTGTTGGGGGAGTCAAAACAACTGATCACAACTTTGACATTGATGGAGCCAGGGAAAATCGATTCTTGACAATGGATGATATGCCCAAATAACACCTGCAGGACATTAACCATGTCACGTGACCAATTTTAGGTTTTGCAGAAAACCATGATTGGAGAAGACAGTTGAACTCAAACCTTGGATTTTAGTGGACGTGTTTCGAAACTGCAGTTCTGATTGGAAAATGTCTACCGTGTGCGAATTGAGTTAATTTAATTTTACACGTGCCTGCCATGGCAAGAGTGGATGTAATTTGATCTAGCTGCAGTGTTGCCTAAGGTAGAACCTATTATAATTAGTTCTAATTAATATAGGCTGTAGCCTTGTTAAACTAAAGTGTGATGATTAGCACTGTTAGTGGAAAACTAGCTAGAGTAGGGAAGTGACACTTGGCTCTGTTAGTTGAAAATAGATTAGTGAAGTGTGGATAAGCTTTACTAGTTGAGAATTTAGTAATGAGGGATAATTGGGATATTCCCGTAGGTGTCCCTGGTGGGCGGGATTCCGCATTCTGTTTGTTGATTTTTTTTCTTGTCTTGGCCTGATGATAACATATGTGTTCAGTCATCTGTCCATGACAAAGTAGGTTCATTATATTTTCTGAGCGAGGCCGATGGCCCACGATCATCTAATAGAGATCAGTGACGGGGAGGCTATCACCGGTTGTCTGATTTATGTTACAGGTTTCCTCTGGTTGGAATGAAGAACACGGCACCAAGGGAAAATCCGATCCCGGATAAAGTTTGGCGCAGGAAGATTGGCCAGCAACTTTACAACAGAGCTTATTCTAGAGGAAGATGATCAACATTGCTCAGTGGAGCTGAATGGTATATGTATCCTACAGGATAAATACCGAATGAGTTTAGGTGATACCAGTTTTAACACACCAGTAGTGATGGATATTCAGTTCACTTTTGACTAGAACAAAAATAAAGGACTCTATTGGAGTATAGACAATAACTGTTTAATAGTGAGAACTAGAGAACATTTAGCAAGAGACAAAAAGTCCTGTTCATATGACAGTGTTCCATGTTTGTTTCACCGCGCCGGAATTATGAAGCCGGAGTTTCTATAAACTGTTAGGAACAGTTGTGTTAGGAACAATAATAGTTTTCTCCACGGATTATATATTTACATGGGATTCAGATCTCATGGTCATCAGAGTTCCTGGAGGAGGACAAGTCTGGAGAGAAGGATACGACTTCGGTGAGGTCTAATGTACTGACTCGTGTGATGTCGTGTAATCCTTGCCATGATGTGTGCACTATGATCCTGAACTTTGAAGGCTGACACATACAGTTATGTTATAATACACGACACACATTTTCTTCGCACACACGTCTCATATACGTCACACTTTTCTTTTAATAAATTAATCTTTATTAATTTTTAGAATCAAGAGTTGTTGAGTATGTTGCGTTGGGGAAGTATGAGAGGGGGCATAGTACGACAGTGAGAGAGTGATAGGAAGGTGTCCACGGGCTGATGGAGTGTGTTGGACGGAAGCTGGTGGATTCTCCAGGATATTGATAGGGAAAAAATATTGTAATGTGGGTGTTGACTCTCTTCACTCCAGGGACGACACTTTAAAGGAGGACACGACACTGATACATGTATGAACTGATACATGCACGAAGTGACACATGCACGAACTGATACATGCACGAACTGACACATGCACGAAGTGACACATACACGAACTGATACATGCAAGAAGTGACACATGCACGAACTGATACATGCACGAACTGACAAATGCATGAACTGACACAATCACGAAGTGACACCTGCACGAAGTGACACATGCACGAAGTGACACATGCACGAAGTGAGACATGCTGTTGGAGGTTGCAAGATGTTCAGAAGCAAGTACTAATCGGCAGGGCTGAAACGCATTCACTTCACTTCGTTTCCTCACTCGATATCTACACCCATCCCATCCATCTCATTCGTCGGTCTGTCTGAGCACTCATGCAGTTAGTTGTCCATCCATCTGTGATCGCCTGATGCGACACAAGATAGTGATGCGACACCAGTTAGTAGTGTTACCAATACCGGTGGGTCGTAGAATTTGGAATTACCTAAGTTTCTCGCCCAGGATATTTTTAAAACAGTTAGGAAGTTTAAGTATTGAAATAGAGACGTGACCGAATGAACTGTAAGTTACCCCAGCAGTAATCAGAGTAAGGTTTTTCAGCCAAAAGTAACATAAATCTGTTCTGGACTGTCAAATGGCTGTAAGAAACTCTAGATGAAGAAAAATTTATAGTTACAAACAGGTCAGGATTAATTTTGGGCTGTCAAGGAACAAAAATAGGTACCGTAGGCTGGCAGATTTATAGTCGTGGGAAATGCATGAACTAAAAAACCGAGAGTTAACCTTAGGTTCGGTCGTAATGAACTAAACTAAACTGATAGAAACTAATTTAAACACGCAGATCAGCCAGGCTGCGTGCTGTAAGCCGACTGGTAGTCCTTCGCGAAACGAATGGGAGGCAAAGTCCGTGTGACTTAGGACGCGGACAGTACCAGCACTGGTAGAAGTGATATATACTTTAGGATCCAGTCAGTTTGGACAGAGTGGAACAAGGAGCGTTGGCAGTTGGGCCAAAGGAGCCCAGGGGCCAAGCTTTTTGCTTGGCCCAGGGGGTATGGGTTCGGAACTTCGGCGATGGTGATATCCATATCCCAGACTGTTTAGTGTCCAGGAGGATGAAGAGGGGGTATTGAAGACGGAAAAGATGCACATATCAAAGTTCCGTCTAGATCACCGAGACAAGCAGATGATCAAGGATCTGTGGACCATTTATTCCAGGTAATTAGGTCTGACGGGATGGAACGCAAATTCCGAGGATCACAAAATGGCGTGCAAGCCATTTGAGAAGAACTGTTGGCTAAGGAAACCGCTCACGAGCCACCGTAGATGGCTAAACGTCAGATCGGACAAACAATAGCCAGAGACACTGCGGTTGGAACCACACAAGAGACTAAGGTCAACCATGACTGGAAAAGTCAAGTGGGATCCACGACATGCGATTGATCGTGCAGAGACAAATGAAACCCAGAAGGACAACCAGAAAATCAACTTGATGGCAGAAACGATTGTAAGTTGACATAAGGCATTGTTAGAATATTCGCTAGGTTATAATAAGGTACCTTAGTTTAGAAAGCTATGGCAAACTACCGTAGGTGAACTTACCAAATAATCATGAACAACCGACAAATGTCAGGGTTGACTGCGGCGTCCTGCAAAGGACCAACATCTAACTAGCTGGCTAACTATAATAGCAGTCTAAACGTTAAACCGCTAAGAAATCACAATCCGGCAAATGTCATGGCTGAATGCGACGTCCTGTAAAGGACCCATATCTAACTGGCTGAACTAGAGTGATGGGAGTCAAATTAATCGATTAGATGGGCAGAGCGTAGATAAGCTAGATATATATAAGATGGGCAATTCGTTATACAACAATTATATGCACTAGCAGGCTGGTATCTGATTGAAAAGAGCATAACCGGTCTGGGCAATGTCGAGGCAAAAGGGTACCCGCTTCAGACACAAACAAACACAGCAAACGGACAGAAGAAAGTAGGAAGGCACTCGCGGCCACTGGGCCAAACCAAACAATGAGACCGGATGACAATAGCTCGCCCGGGACGGAGCGGTATGGAATGGAATGCGTGCCTCTTTGTTCGCTAGACAGAGGTGAAGCGGGGTCGAGTATCTGTTGATGTGTAGTTAAGTTGGCTTTGCGAGGTACAGGCGGTGAGTTCAAATCTACACGAAAGTCCGGGTAAATGGTTAAATACTTTTAGGTTTGGTTTGACAGTAGATGGCGTACTGGGAGATGGGAAATAATAATGTTAGTTAAATATAAGTAGACGATAAATTACTGTGTTTACAATACTATTGTTAATTTATGTTATGGCTAAGATATGTGTAGTAATAATGGGGGATACATAATGATGATGTTGCTGATAAGGCTTAATACTAGTATAGATAAAGAAGCAATAGATGCTAGGGACTCTGTAAGTAGTGAAAGACTAAGGTTTATTTTGATATAACACTCACGGGTATTGTTTTTCTCATGTTTCAGGCATTTGCCTGGGTAAGTCGGCGGTACCCGAACAAACGGGTAGCCTCTGAACAAGCATAACTGGGAACAAAATGATCCCTGAGTATTAGGGCTAAATACATGGACCACTAATAAGCCTACGAAATGATAGCTGCGAGATAAAGGCCGGTGGAATTCCTTTATTAGGTACTTTTCTTCAGGCGGTTAGTAGGTAGTAGTCGCCAACAGAACGCTCTTCTGCCAGTCATAGGTAGCATTCCCTTAGTATGCGGTTGCATAGCCTAGTACTCATCTATCTTCGAGGATATTACACATTATTTTTCTGCGATTGATGCACGGATTACCTTATTTGATTATGTTATACTTTGTCACTGTTCAGAAGGAAATAAATATTCTTTTGAGTTGCCTTTCATTTCAACTTGTCTGTCTGAGGTTGTGTAGGTTTGAGTAGTTTAGAGACATTGTGAGGTGGGCTGTACATCTCTTCTATAACCTGACAGTATACACAGCGAGACATTGATGGTGCAATAGTATAATTAACTATTGTTCTCACGCGGAAACACGAACCTAAATCTGTCCTATCTCTTCCTTTCTTCCTTTATCTCCATCATCTTTCTTCTCTCTTCTTGCTCCCTCTTTCCTTATTATCAAAGATAGTGCGTTGCGGGCAGGGAACGAGTTGAGGAACGGACCCTTAGGCTTCGCATTATTTCATATCAATTCCCTCACCCTCTTATTTCCCTTCTCTCTCTCTCTCTCTCTCTCTCTCTCTCTCTCTCTCTCTCTCTCTCTCTCTCTCTCTCTCTCTCTCCATCCTCCCTTTTCTCTCTCCTCATCTCTCTCCTTCTCTCTCTTTTTCCAACTTTCACACATCCATCCTCCAATGTGTGAATGTGTGTGTGTGTGTGTGTGTGTGTGTGTGTGTGTGTGTGTGTGTGTGTGTGACTGTCTGTCAATCTATCTATCTATCTATCTATCTATCTATCTATCTATCTATCTATCTATCTATCTATCTATCTATCTATCTATCTATCTATCTATCTGTTTGTCTGTCTTTCTGTCTGTCTGTCTGTCTCTCTATCCATCCATCCATCCATCTATCTATCTATCTATCTATCTATCTATCTATCTATCTATCTATCTATCTATCTATCTATCTATCTATCTATCTATCTAAATATATGCCTGACGTCTGTCTGTCTAAACATATGTCTGTGTGTATGTCTGTCCGTCTATCTAAACATCTGTCTGTATGTCTTTCTAAATATCTAGTTTAGATTGTTTAACCGTAACCTTATCTAAATATCTGTGTGTTTATCTGTCTGCCCGCCCACCCTTCAGTTTGTCCACACACCAATCTGGCTGAGTCGATTACCTTCGATTTGCCGTCTTCCTCAGTGACAGCCGCAGACTGTGGTGTCACGTGGTGCTTGCGATTGGGTAAGGGCGAGTCCGTGTCCACACTGACAATCTTCTCCTTGTTGTACTGTGTGGAGCAAATGCGTTTGAGATCACGTCTTCGTAACATTGATGTCATCTTTTGTTGACTCATAGCATAAATATCATCTTTTGTTGACTCATAACATAGATATAAACTGTTGTTGACTCATAACACAGATATAATCTTTCGTTGACTCATAACATAGATATAATCTTTTCTTGAATCTTAACATAAATATCATCGTTTGTTGATTCATAACATAGATATCATCTCTTGTTGACGCACACAAATGTGGACGCTAGTGTGCCAGGGTCGTTGCTCATACCGACCCAGACCTCTCTTCACCACTACTCCTGGCACCCTGGGCACACACTAGTCAAGCCAACGATGGGAGAAATGCCCATGGTCCCAACCATGATTAATCCTGTCCAGGACTGCAGGCAAGTCACAATAGTCATCATCGGTGATGGTAAGCTGTCAGCACCCACATTGCACTCGTCGGTTAGCGAGTCACTGGCATATGCCGAATGAGTGTGCTGCTTGCTTGTCGGAAACGAAAGTTAGTTAGTTGCATATCCTTTTACATGACGTTGCAGTCAACCCCAGCATTTTTGTGCTGGTTGTGATCTATTGGCAAGTTTACGTTCAGTAGTTTGCCATTGCTTTCTGAATAACCGGTACCCATACCATTTCGAAAAAAATGCAAAGTGGTCTTCTGCCAAATTGCCTGCAGCTGCGTTTCGAAAGTGGGATGCGGGATTATGAATTGGGTCTGTAACGCTTTCGCCACAGACCGGCTTGGACAGTGTCGGCATGGAATAATCGCTTCAGATTAGGATGCACAAAATACAATTCACACTAATATCTGTGCATCACCAAAGCAACAAAACACACACACACACACACATACACACACACACGCACACACGCACACACACACACACACACGCACACACACGCACGCACACACACACACACACACACACACACACACACACGAGTCACATTAAAGCTGGCCCAGCGATACCTCATTGTTAGGGCCTCTAATTTCGATATCCAGGTCCAGGCGAGTCGCTGTCTCGACCAGAATGTTGAACTTGGCTCGTCTGCCTGGAAAACGCAGTAAGACTCGTAAATACAGGGCTCAGTAACATAAGGGTTATCCAAGTAACATAAAATACGTAAAATAAATAGGTTTTTAAGAGACAAGAGGATCGACTTCTTTGCACCAGATTTTATCCCCTAGTCTAAGTCTCTTTCCGCAGGGCGGCATGCCCGAAAGCGTCGCACAGAGCACGAAATCTGTAGCTCCAGCGACGACCCCCAGTTATCTCCGAGAAAACTTCACTCGTGAACCGAATGACGTGACCAGAAATCGAACCACAATCTTCGGAGAGCGAGGCAGTCGGCGTAACCACTTGGCAACGAGACTCTCTCTATATATTATAGTTAGTTGTTAGTCGACAGATCATCCTCATTGCACAGCGAACCATTCAGTCCATAAGTGCTCGGATCACTTCCTCAGTAAATCTCACAGCCTTTAGCGGCTCACAACACCAGATCTGTGTTGGTTTATTAATCTTCTTTGGCTACCTATGTAGTGATCTTGTTTGGCCACACCTCTTTTAATTTGCTGTTCTTGCAGTCTGACCATGGTTGTAGATTAACAGTCATCACTTAGTTCTCGCAAACTAATTACTTCTCGTAGACCATTCAGTATATCAGCCTGGTCCATGGCTCGTCCGCCTTCCACGGTAGCCTTACATGCAAGCCTGTTTGCCTGCTTATTTCCTTGAACACTGTATGCATGTTCAGGCCAATTTCTTTTTTTTTAAATCCGTCCCGATATGGACTCGACCCTATGACCGCTACTGCCATAAACATACGAGAGTGTTTCAAATGAAACCCTTACATGTGCGCTAGTAATTACAATAACCATGCCATTGTCTTGTAACCTGTCGATATTGTTGTTAAGGATATCAAGAGTGTTAAGCACTGCGTTTTAGTAGTAGTGGTTATTATAGTAGTGGTGGTGCTTATTGTAGTAGTGGTGGTGTTTATTGTTGTAGTGGTAGTGGTTATTATAGTAGTGGTGGTGGTTGTGGTGGTAGTAGTAGTGGTGGTGGCGGTGGTGGGGGCGACTATTGTAGTAGTAGTAGTGGTGGGTGGTGGTGGTTATTGTAGTAGTGATGGTGGCTAGATCGCCAGATTCTCCTTCAAGAAATCCGGGTTCGAATCCTCGGTAAGGTGTGGGATATTTTTCTGTCGGGGGCAAGAAGAAAATCCTAACCTGCACAGTTCGCGGCGACTGCACTAGCCAGGCGGCCTTAATTCCTCAAGCTCTACGACCCTCCCCCTCCCCCCCAATCCCCTTCCCCCAACGCTGCCATACACTGCAAGGTACTATATTGATAGTAAATGACAGTTATGACAGTTTATGATGACAGATCTAGTAGTAGTAGTAGTAGTAGTAGCAGCAGCAGCAGCAGCAGCAGCAGCAGCAGCAGCAACAGCATGATATCTATGTTATGAGTCCACAAAAGATTATATCTATGTTATGAGTCAATTAATGATGATATCTATGTTATGCGTCAACAAAAGATATGTATATTATGAGTCAACAAAATATTATCTCTATGTTATAAGTCAACAAACGATGGTATCTATGTTATGAGGGGGTATCTATGTTGTGCTAGGGGTAGTGGTGAAGAGAGGTCTGGGTCAGTATGAGCAACGACCCTGGCACACTAGCGTTCACGTTTGTGTGCGTTGACAGAAGATGATATCTGCTGCTGGGGGGGGGGGGGGGGGGGGTGGTGGTAGGCTGCGGCGGCTGCGGCATTGTTGTTGTTGTTGTTGTATAGGTGGTGATTATTGTAGTAGTAGCATTGGTGGCGATGGTTATGTTAGGAAGAAGAGGAAAATGATGAGGTGGGGAAGGAACAGCAGTTTTTGAAGAAGAATAAGATGAGGTGCAGGTGGAGAAAACAAATGAAAAGAGAAAATCATGTATACTTTACTTCTATCAAGATAGATACATGTGCCAACAAGAAACAACCGAAATACATTGGCCACATCTAACTGGCCTACCTACCTACAATGCCGGCTCTGATGCCTGTTCCCCGAGCCTGACACTTGCAAGGTGGCGGTTCGTCTACACTGAAGATCGAGAAGACGGTCGGTTTGCTCCCTTGCTTCTGGTACTTCCATTTGAGCAGCTGGACCAGATGGCAGATCTTTACTTCTGTTTTGTCGTCTGCGATGGCCATCTCCTCGGGACACAGCGGAAGCTAATGGAGGATTTGATAGTTAGATGTAACTGGTAGATGTACCGGATACCCTATGTTCGCTCCCCGAGGGTGGGGTGGCTTCTGGGCAGAAACACTTAGCGGTGTGGAAGTGGGAAAAGTACCATAAACGAACGTCTCCAAGACGGATACGTACGACAGGAAAAGACGCCCGGGAGACATGACACGGACGTATCCGCCACTAGAGAGTGTAA
Organism: Cepaea nemoralis; assembly: GCA_014155875.1. NCBI lineage: Eukaryota > Metazoa > Mollusca > Gastropoda > Stylommatophora > Helicidae > Cepaea > Cepaea nemoralis. The sequence continues at coordinate 30,852 of JACEFZ010000958.1, forward strand.
GGAAGGTAAAGGGGCAAAAACATTCGGCGAGAGGGGACCTCTTCTGATGATTGGAAGCATTATGTCATGCTTGCTCCGCTTCGGAGTTTTTACCACCTGTATATGCCATCAAAATTATTGTATCTGAAAATTGTCTATTATTATTTCATGGAATATGAATGCATAAACAATTAGTAAGAAAGGAGAGCGAGAGAGAGAGAGAGAGAGAGAGAGAGAGAGAGAGAGAGAGAGAGAGAGAGAGAGAGAGAGAGAGAGAGAGAGAGAGAGAGAGAGAGAGAGAGAAAGATCGGCGAGTGGTTAATCCAGATGCCTCGCACTGTAAGTCGTGGGTTTGTTTTTTTTGGAGTCCGTCGTTCCTCGCAGTGTCTCTTTCGAAGACGCGCGTAGTTCATCTTTCAACTGCAGAGTTCCTGCTTTGTGCTAGACTTTGGGCAGGCGGTTTCTCGTTGCGCAGACATTGCAAGCATCCATCGATCGACTGATTAACTTTCCCTATTACCAGTGTCCCTCGCCATTAGGTGAACCTACTCTGAACTCTAAGGTACTGGTAATTTACGTCCCCAAGCCAAGGACGAACAGATCTTTAGTCCAACTGACCGATGTAGGGGTTGGACCCGCTACGTGTGCATCAGCACGCTGGATGTTTACGAGCGTGCGCTCCTATCCATTCTACCATGCTGACCTCCTGTGGGTAGATGGATGTTTAAGAATAAAACGTCCCGAAACTTGCTATGGACCAGTAATTTGAGATGGGCATGACATTGTGTAGGCTTGAGTGCGCGGGGGTTAGTGCATAAAGAGGGAATCATTTGATGGGTAATGAATGGTCGCGCATGCACACTTAATGTCATAGTTAACAATAGTGTGATTCAGAATGATTGTTTAGTCAGTGTAAGCGGGGAGCACACTGTGAATATTAGAATTATTGTTTAGTCAGTGTAAGCGGGGAGCACACTGTGAATATTAGAATGATTGTTTAGTCAGTGTAAGCGGGGAGCACACTGTGAATATTAGAATGATTGTTTAGTCAGTGTAAGCGGGGAGCACACTGTGAATATTAGAATTATTGTTTAGTCAGTGTAAGCGGGGAGCACACTGTCAATATTAGAATTATTGTTTAGTCAGTGTAAGCGGGGAGCACACTGTCAATACTAGAATGATTGTTTAGTCAGTGTAAGCGGGGAGCACACTGTGAATATTAGAATTGTCCGAAAGAGGTGAGTGTAAGCGGGGAGCACACTGTGAATATTAGAATGATTGTTTAGTCAGTGTAAGCGGGGAGCACACTGTGAATATTAGAATGATTGTTTAGTCAGTGTAAGCGGGGAGCACACTGTGAATATTAGAATGATTGTTTAGTCAGTGTAAGCGGGGAGCACACTGTGAATATTAGAATGATTGTTTAGTCAGTGTAAGCGGGGAGCACACTGTGAATATTAGAATGATTGTTTAGTCAGTGTAAGCGGGGAGCACACTGTGAATATTAGAATTGTCCGAAAGAGGTGAGTGTAAGCGGGGAGCACACTGTGAATATTAGAATTGTCCGAAAGAGGTGAGTGTAAGCGGGGAGCACACTGTGAATATTAGAATGATTGTTTAGTCAGTGTAAGCGGGGAGCACACTGTGAATATTAGAATTGACCGAAAGAGGTGAGTGTAAGCGGGGAGCACAATGTGAATATTAGAATGATTGTTTAGTCAGTGTAAGCGGGGAGCACACTGTGAATATTAGAATGATTGTTTAGTCAGTGTAAGCGGGGAGCAAACTGTGAATATTAGAATGATTGTTTAGTCAGTGTAAGCGGGGAGCACACTGTCAATATTAGAATGATTGTTTAGTCAGTGTAAGCGGGGAGCACACTGTGAATATTAGAATTGTCCGAAAGAGGTGAGTGTAAGCGGGGAGCACACTGTGAATATTAGAATTGTCCGAAAGAGGTGAGTGTAAGCGGGGAGCACACTGTGAATATTAGAATGATTGTTTAGTCAGTGTAAGCGGGGAGCACACTGTGAATATTAGAATTGTCCGAAAGAGGTGAGTGTAAGCGGGGAGCACACTGTGAATATTAGAATGATTGTTTAGTCAGTGTAAGCGGGGAGCACACTGTGAATATTAGAATGATTGTTTAGTCAGTGTAAGCGGGGAGCAAACTGTGAATATTAGAATTATTGTTTAGTCAGTGTAAGCGGGGAGCACACTGTCAATATTAGAATGATTGTTTAGTCAGTGTAAGCGGGGAGCACACTGTGAATATTAGAGTGTAAGCGGGGAGCACACTGTGAATATTAGAATGATTGTTTAGTCAGTGTAAGCGGGGAGCACACTGTCAATATTAGAATGATTGTTTAGTCAGTGTAAGCGGGGAGCACACTGTCAATATTAGAATTATTGTTTAGTCAGTGTAAGGGGGGGAAGCACACTGTGGAATATTAGAATTGTCCGAAAGAGGTGAGTGTAAGCGGGGAGCACATGTGAATATGAATGATTGTTTAGTCAGTGTAAACGGGAGCACACTGTGAATATTAGAATAGTTTTGTCAGTGTAGCGGGGAGCACACTGGAATATTAGAATGATTGTTTAGTCAGTTAAGCGGGGAGCACCTGTGAATATTTGAAATTGTTTAGGGGAGTGTAAGCGGGGAAACACACTGTGAATATTAGAATTTTTGGAAAATAGTGTAAGCGGGGAGCACACTGTGAATATTAGAATGATTGTTTAGTCAGTGTAAGCGGGAGCACACTGTGAATATTAGAATGATTGTTAGTCAGTGTAAGCGGGGAGCACACTGTGAATATTAGAATTATTGTTTAGTCAGTGTAAGCGGGGAGCACACTGTGAATATTAGAATTATTGTTTAGTCAGTGTAAGCGGGGAGCACACTGTGAATATTAGAATTGTCCGAAAGAGGTGAGTGTAAGCGGGGAGCACACTGTGAATATTAGAATTGTCCGAAAGAGGTGAGTGTAAGCGGGGAGCACACTGTGAATATTAGAATGATTGTTTAGTCAGTGTAAGCGGGGAGCACACCTTTAATATTAGAATGATTGTTTAGTCAGTGTAAGCGTGGAGCACACTGTGAATATTAGAATGATTGTTTAGTCAGTGTAAGCGGGGAGCACACTGTGAATATTAGAATGATTGTTTAGTCAGTGTAAGCGGGGAGCACACTGTGAATATTAGAATGATTGTTTAGTCAGTGTAAGCGGGGAGCACACTGTGAATATTAGAATGATTGTTTAGTCAGTGTAAGCGGGGAGCACACTGTGAATATTAGAATGATGTTTAGTCAGTGTAAGCGGGGAGCACACTGTGAATATTAGAATGATTGTTTAGTCAGTGTAAGCGGGGAGCACACTGTGAATATTAGAATGATTGTTTAGTCAGTGTAAGCGGGGAGCACACTGTGAATATTAGAATGATTGTTTAGTCAGTGTAAGCGGGGAGCACACTGTGAATATTAGAATTATTGTTTAGTCAGTGTAAGCGGGGAGCACACTGTGAATATTAGAATTATTGTTTAGTCAGTGTAAGCGGGGAGCACACTGTGAATATTAGAATTGTCCGAAAGAGGTGAGTGTAAGCGGGGAGCACACTGTGAATATTAGAATTGTCCGAAAGAGGTGAGTGTAAGCGGGGAGCACACTGTGAATATTAGAATGATTGTTTAGTCAGTGTAAGCGGGGAGCACACCTTTAATATTAGAATGATTGTTTAGTCAGTGTAAGCGGGGAGCACACTGTCAATATTAGAATTATTGTTTAGTCAGTGTAGGCGGGGAGCACACTGTGAATATTAGAATTGTCCGAAAGAGGTGAGTGTAAGCGGGGAGCACATTGTGAATATTAGAATGATTGTTTAGTCAGTGTAAGCGGGGAGCACACTGTGAATATTAGAATGATTGTTTAGTCAGTGTAAGCGGGGAGCACACTGTGAATATTAGAATTATTGTTTTAGTCAGTGTAAGCGGGGAGCACACTGTCAATATTAGAATTATTGTTTAGTCAGTGTAAGCTGGGAGCACACTGTGAATATTAGAATGATTGTTTAGTCAGTGTAAGCGGGGAGCACACTGTGAATATTAGAATGCTTGTTTAGTCAGTGTAATCGGGGAGCACACTGTGAATATTAGAATGATTGTTTAGTCAGTGTAAGCGGGGAGCACACTGTGAATATTTAGAATGATTGTTTAGTCAGTGTAAGCGGGGAGCACACTGTGAATATTAGAATGATTGTTTAGTCAGAGTAAGCGGGGAGCACACCTTTAATATTAGAATGATTGTTTAGTCAGTGTAAGCGGGGAGCACACTGTGAATATTAGAATGATTGTTTAGTCAGTGTAAGCGGGGAGCACACTGTGAATATTAGAATGATGTTTAGTCAGTGTAAGCGGGGAGCACACTGTGAATATTAGAATGATTGTTTAGTCAGTGTAAGCGGGGAGCACACTGTGAATATTAGAATGATTGTTTAGTCAGTGTAAGCGGGGAGCACACTGTGACTATTAGAATTGTCCGAAAGAGTGAGTGTAAGCGGGGAGCACACTGTGAATATTAGAATTGTCCGAAAGAGGTGAGTGTAAGCGGGGAGCACACTGTGAATATTAGAATGATTGTTTAGTCAGTGTAAAGCGGGGAGCACACTGTGAATATTAGAATTGTCCGAAAGAGGTGAGTGTAAGCGGGGAGCACACTGTGAATATTAGAATGATTGTTTAGTCAGTGTAAGCGGGGGAGCACACTGTGAATATTAGAATGATTGTTTAGTCAGTGTAAGCTGGGAGCAAACTGTGAATATTAGAATTATTGTTTAGTCAGTGTAAGCGTGGGAGCACACTGTCAATATTAGAATGATTGTTTAGTTCAGTGTAAGCGGGGAGCACACTGTGAATATTAGAATTGTCCGAAAGAGGTGAGTGTAAGCGGGTGAGCACACTGTGAATATTAGAATGATTGTTTTAGTCAGTGTAAGCGGGGAGCACACTGTCCAATATTAGAATGATTGTTTAGTCCAGGTAAGCGGGGAGCACACTGTCAATATTAGAATTATTGTTAGTCAGTGTAAGCGGGAAGCACACTGTGAATATTAGAATTGTCCGAAAGAGGTGAGTGTAAGCGGGGAGCACACTGTGAATATTAGAATTGTCCGAAAGAGGTGAGTGTAAGCGGGGAGCACACTGTGAATTTTAGAATTGTCCGAAATGAGGTGAGTGTAAGCGGGAGCACACCTGTGAATATTAGGAATGATTGTTTAGTCAGTGTAATCTGGGAGCACACTGTGAATATTAGAATGATTGTTTAGTCAGTGTAAGCGGGGAGAACACTGTCAATATTAGAATGATTGTTTAGTCAGTGTAAGCGGGGAGCACACTGTCAATATAGAATTATTGTTAGTCAGTGTAAGCGGGGAGCACACTGTGAATATTAGAATTGTCCGAAAAGAGGTGAGGTAAGCGGGGAGCACACTGTGAATTTTTAGAATTGTCCGAAAGAGGTGAGTGTAAGCGGGGAGCACACTGGAATATTAGAATGATTGTTTAGTCAGTGTAAGCGGGGAGCACACTGTGAATATTAGAATTATTGTTTAGTCAGTGTAAGCGGGGAGCACACTGTCAATAGTAGAATTATTGTTTAGTCATTGTAAGCGGGGAGCACACTGTCAATACTAGAATGATTGTTTAGTCAGTGTAAGCGGGGAGCACACTGTGAATATTAGAATTGTCCGAAAGAGGTGAGTGTAAGCTGGGAGCACACTGTGAATATTAGAATGATTGTTTAGTCAGTGTAAGCGGGGAGCACACTGTGAATATTAGAATTATTGTTTAGTCAGTGTAAGCGGGGAGCACACTGTAAATATTAGAATGATTGTTTAGTCAGTGTAAGCGGGGAGCACGCTGTGAATATTAGAATTGTCCGAAAGAGGTGAGTGTAGCGGGGAGCACACTGTGAATATTAGAATTGTCCGAAAGAGGTGAGTGTAAGCGGGGAGCACACTGTGAATATAGAATGTGTTTAGTCAGTTGTACGCGGGGAGCACACTGTCAATATTAGAAGTGATTGTTTAGTCAGTGTAAGCGGGGGGAGCACACTGTCCAGATAGGAATTATTGTTTAGGTCCGTGTCATCTGGGAGCACACTGTGATATATTAGAATTGGTCCTGAACGATGTGAGCTTGTAAGCGGGGAGCACACTGTGACTATTAGAATTGTCCGCAGCGATGAGTGGATAAGCGGGGATCACCCTGTGAATATTTAGAATTATGTTTAGTCAGTGTAAGCGTTGAGCACACTGTCAATATTAGAATGATTGTTTAGTCAGTGTAAGGCGGGGAATCACACTGTCAATCTTTAGAATATTGTTAGTCAGTGTAGGCGGGTAGCACTCACTGTGAATATTAGATTGTCCGAAAGAGGGAGTGTAAGCTTGGGAGCAACATTTGACATATTAGAATGATTGTTTAGTCAGTGTTAAGCGTGGAGCCACACTGTGAATATTAGAAATGATTGTTTAGTCAGTGTAAGCGGGGAGCACACTTGAATATTAGAATGATTGTTTATTCAGTGTAAGCGGGTGGAGACACACTGTGAATATAGAATGATTGTTTAGTCAGTGTAACGGGGGGCCCGGAATTGAATGATTTTTTAGTCATGTAACGGGGAGCACACTGTGAATATTAGAATGATTGTTTAGTCAGTGTAAGGGGGAGCACACTGGAATATTAGAATATTGTTTAGTCAGTGTAAGCGGGGAGCACACTGTGAATTTAGAATTTTTTAGTAGTGTAAGCGGGGAGCACACGTGAAATTTAAAAAGAAGTAGTGTAAGGGGGAGCACACTGTAATATTAAATTTTAAAATAGTGTAAGCGGGGGGCACATTTTAAAATTAGAAGATTTTTTAGTCAGTGTAAGCGGGGGCACACTGTGAATAAGAATGATTGTTTATCAGTGTAAGGGGGAGCACACTGGAATATTAGAATGATTGTTTTTGTCAGTGTAAGGGGGAGCACACTTTTTTTTGATATTAAAAAGGAATTGAATGTTTTTAGTCAGTGTAAAGCCCCGG